>CABEEJ010004036.1:51696-70511 GCA_901482245.1 Timema douglasi
CCCCCCCCCCCCCCCTCAGTGCTAAAAAATATTTCACTCCCTTTGATTCCCTTTACACCTAACCCTTGTATTATCATGCCACTTCTATACTTAGAAACTCCTACTTTAAAAAAAAATAGAGGGTTTTATTATTTATTTTATTCATAAATATTGTTTTAATATAAAAGGTTAAATACTGTATATAGATCTAAGAAATGTTAGAATTTGAAGAAAAATCAATGGATTGGAACAAATACCCGGAATAATTAAAATCAAAATATACTGTTAAATCTGTATCTATTGTACAATATATTCAAATAGCCACTATAAAATATATTATTAAATTGCCCTTTAGAAATAATTTTAAAAAGCTTAAAAATATAATTATAATCTCTTACAAAAAAATCTTAAACTTCTTTCTTCGGGAGTTTGATGTAGTAAATAAATCAATAATCAGATTAAAAGCTGTTTCCCAAGCTGTCTCAATTTTGATACCCAAAATAGAAGGTCAAGCGAGTGACTGTGACATTGTAGGTCTACTTCTAAAATGGCTATTAATTAGATTCAGTGATGAAAATGATCTCTCAGGTGTCACACTCGTAACGGGCAATGTGGAAATAACACTTAAGCTTCAAAACGCTGAGGAAGCTGGCAGATACAATTTCTTACAAATAATGTTTATATTGATCATGGCTTGATATTTTCAGAGTTTTTAGTTTGTTTTCTCACAACTGAACGAAAGCTAACCATTGACTGTGTAATTTTCTGAATCACAACTATTACTAGGCAGATATTAAAATGCATCTGCATCAGTAATGAATTAAATTAAATTAAAATATTTAAATTCTTTAAACTATTATACATCCTCCTTTTACAACATAACAAAACTCATAAAATTATCAGAGTAGATAAAAACTCATATGTCACAAAGAAGTACTGACAGCTGATCAACTGTCAACTTTATTGTAAACGAATCATTTCTCACAAGAATCAAGTAAAAGTTAATTTTGATTTTTGGTTATATATACTGTCTTAAGATTGTCGATCATGTATATCTTAACATTATTTAGACAAAAATAATAATAGAACGTACATAATTTCAGAAATAAGATCTACTTATCTCGTCTTACACAATAGCTCAGGGAAAATGTAGTTTTATAATACATCCCATCCCTAGTGTGATCAAATTAAATTTTCTCTTTCATTTATTTTTCTTGTTTCTTCTAAAAACTAGCGCCCCTACAAAGCCTCTTAGCATTGCGCCCCCAAAACCCTCTCTAAACCTTCTGTGCCCCCCTATCCACCCCCCACCCCCCCACATACACACACACACACACACACCGCAGACGCGGAGGTTGCTGGTCCGTAGCTCCACCACTGGTATGTCTGCTGGTGACGTAACTATGAGTAGTGTCGCTACTCTCCGCTACTTAATAGAAGCACTGAAGCAACAAATCTGGAGAGACGACAATTCCAGCAATGATTTTTAAACGACACATAATTTACACCCATGTAAAAAAAACAAGTTTTAGTCTGATCAGTAAAATGGTTTATGCTCTCGTTGGAGGTACAGATAGACAGAAATTAAAAAAACAAACAATTTTTTGAATTTGGGGGTCATGAAACGTCAACATTCGTCAAAATCTAGAGTTATATTTTTTTTGACGATCACTGTAAGATAGCGAGAATGTAAAAAAATTGTGTTATTTTTAGTAATAATATTTATGTGAGTGTAAATTCAATGTGGTTTCCCTACAGCTTCACCCACGTTAATTTCATTTTTTAAAAAAGGTTCAATAAAAAAAAAAATCTTATTATTAGTGTACTTATAATTTATTCGCTCTTTCCCACTCGCTCCAATCATACAAAGGATTTGCTCTAGATGGCCTACCTCATTAGTATTTCCGTTGATACCTGACTAATAGTTAATCAAGTGATTGATGAGAACAATTATTCTGACACAATTTCAACTAACCTTTCCTACGCTCGCAACATTTTATTCCACGCCACTGCCATGCAGTATTATAATCGTATAATAATTCTAGCTTTAAACATTGTTTTATGGGAGATCCCAAAAAATTGTAAGTAAGTACAGTAGCCCCATGGCTTCTTTGGTGCTGACTGACAGCTCACAGCTGACTTCTGACAATCAACATTTAGGTATATACCTAACTTTTGACTGTCAGAAGTGACAGCTGCTAAACACATCTTTTTACATATCATGTGTTTCGGCGTAGGGATAAATAATTTGGTCTGGTAACTTTTTAAGGCCATCAGCTGCTATTTGTGAGCTATCAGTCTTCACCAAAGAAGTCATTGGGCTACTGTACCTTTGCAAACATGATTAATGAACCGTTTTTGACTAAAGCTAAAATGTCTAGAACGTAAGACGTTGCACAAAGCATTCGCTTGTATGACAGCTTCATCTCCTCTAAAAAAAATACAAAAAAACAAACTTAATACTCTTTTTTTAAACAGACGATGTCTGCAATTGACTAAGACAGACGAGTGTCGAGTTGACAAGAAACAGTCGCCTACCACCGGTGATTTGCATCCAATTAGAGACGAGTTAACACGAATGCACCCTCCTCCTTCCAATCAGAGCGCACGAGACTCGTGCACACAAAGGCGCCTGAGGAACAGTCTTCCGCGAGTAGGGTAGGGTAGACGCGGGGGGTGGGCGCGTCATACGCTTTTCCAGAAGAGTCATTTGCATGGAATTACAGTTAAGACGTCTTCCGCAGCGGTCGTACTGCTTCAATCATTCCCCGAACGAGAAGAAGGCGGAAGGAAAGGATGGACAAGAAACTGTTGTGTTTATTTCTTAGAAACTGCATGTAAGCAGGCAGGCACTTTCGCTCGGGTGTGTAGGAAGATCTCGACGTGTTTTCCAACTGATAAGACTGGCAATTAGTGGAGCACACTAACAGACTCTTCTTTTTTTATATATATACTCGTATGTATGAAACATGGTTCAATCTAGGTTTGTTTTTTCTGTAAGACTACTAGAATCACAGATTAAGCACAGTTTCTGAAATATCCTTAGACAAATGTGAATATGTGTTCCTAAGAATATTAATTTAGATAATTATGTAAAATTACATGATAGGGCTCACTTTCTTGATTATTTCAGGGACTTGGTATTTTTTTTTTGTTTTGTTAAGTTTAGACAAAGGACAAATGTATTTGTAACTTATTACATAATTACCAGAACAATATTTAATATTTTACAAAATTCTCAACTTACTTAACTGATTGATTTTGATCCTGGAGATCAAAAGTAAAATCATGCTTTGAAAAGAAGTTTTCGAATCATGGTTTTCCAATTCCTTTAAGGCCAATGCAAGTACAATAATTTATTTAATACTTCTTAACTTTGGCCATTTACATTGAATCTTTGTTTTTATCTTATGTATTTAAAAAATTTATAAAATAACATATGATTTTTTAGGGATATAGATTGATTATATTTTACTCATATGCAATCCAACTTATGAAACATTAACCACAGACTAAACGTCAAACTCGTCTAGTCCAGTGTATAGGTGGTGAAGAGGTCAGAGTTCATATCCAGGCTGGATAGTTAGTGTGGTTTAATTTCTAAATGGTCTTCCACTCCACTCTCAGTGCATTTTCTGTAAGTTCCACCTTCCTTTCCCTAAACCTATTAGTGAAACCTTTAGACACTAATATAATTAATTTCAAATAAGGAGTTTTTTATTATTTAATGTGTAGAAGAATTACAATATAACTTGTATGTTGAAAAATTACAATAATTTATTCTGATAATAAAATAATTAAAATTATAACTAAGAGTAATAAAATATATACACACAGTTTGATTTGTACAGGAAAATCGTTATTTTTAAATTCATGTTGCCACAATGGCGTAATGGGGGGTGGGGAGGGATATTACAATATTGTTTTTACATTCTTAGTCAATTTAATTTTATAGGAAAGTATAATTAAAAGCTTTATATAATTTTTAGACGAATTTCATAATTAATTTATCGAATAATATAAGTCAATATTTCTATAATGCCAAATTCTAGTAACTTCCAACCAATATTGGTAGTTAAAATGGGCTTCCAATAATAATAATAATAATAATAATAATAATAATCAACTTTTATATTAAGTTTTTAAAAGCACTTAAATTGAAAGATGAATTATATACAAATATTTGATGGATATTATGTAATATAAATTAAAAAATAAATTTAGGAGTGAAATTACTAGGCCACGTTTATTAAGTTGGAATATTTAAAATATGTTTAATAATTGGATATTATAAATAATTTAAGTTAAAACCGATGTCAGAATAATAAACACATAATCTTAAATTTAAATCAAAAATTTGTTTGGTTATATTAAAATCTTAAAATTCAAAATAAAACAATACATAGTTATTATTGAGTTATATTTACATTGAAAATTTTAAATTAATTAATGAATTGGCATTAAGTATTTATTTCATTAAAATCTTTCTATTATTTGAAATAAACACTTGCTCCTCGGGTGGATCATGCAATGTACTGTACGTACATATTTCTATTTAATTGCACCATCATGAGGATGCATCAAATGAAATAAAAAGGAATAAGACTAGAACATAACTGTTAGAATATATAACTTTAAGGATGAAATAAACATAAATCAAAAGTGATGAAAAAAGTAAAAATATAACTATTCATAGGAAGAGATGCTGGAAATTAATTTGGTTAAGTTCAGATAGCCCAAAAGTGGGGCAATCAAACCTAACTAATTATAAATAATTGCGTGAAATCTTTCATTAAAAAATTGCAAATCTTTTGAACTAAAAGTTTCTGAAAGAATAAATGAAAGCTCGATGTAAAATATTACATTATAAAACTAAGGAAAAATAATTATTATTTTACATGTCACGGAAATTAGCCAAAATGAAACATTTATTTTTTACTATTCAAACAACAACGATTCTCTAAAATAATTTGGATTTATTAAACAACAAAAAAGTTAAATATATATTAATCTGCATTGAATAAGGCTCTTAAAATTTGATTTTTTTTAATATGGCAATAAAATGTTTGGAGCGTATCCAAAAATGTTACAAAAGTAAAGAGAACAGAGACAAAAAAACTGTAGCTCTGACAGTAATTATGACACACAGCTTTGGCACAGTTGAACCAACATTGTGTGTGTTTTTGCTTGTGTGCGTGTGTCCACGCATTGCTTTTAACAAAGGGCTGTGTATATTCTAGTGAGCCCACAAAGTTTTCACAACAATCCTAACACAGATTTTATAATATAATGTGGTGAAATATTTTCACTGCCTTCATTATACATTTCAATTAAAAGATGAACAAACATGACTAAATGTACGGTATATGTATGAATGTGATTACATGTTTTGTGAATGATTTTAACTTTCTTTGAAACAACATTTCAATGGTAATAAATTGACGACCAATAAAATTATTCCTGTAGTCAAAATATGATTAAATTAAATAATTTTGTAATAATAAGTGAATGTAAATTCTAATTAGACCTCAACAAATATGACTGATACATTGTTTTAATTATGTATCGAATCAAAATGCTACAATAATATAATTGTTTGTGTTTCCTGATTTAATATCGGAATATAAAAAATCAATCACTTTTACAACACACCATATATGAATGAATCATTTTTGTTTAGAAATAATCATCAATCGAACGTTTTAATATTGAACAACCCGCCTCAGTGGCGTAGTTGGCTAACGCGCTTGTCGTGTTGAGCTCGACTGCTGAGGATGGGGAGATCGAGGTTCGAATCTTGGTCGGGTGAACTGGGGGTGGCTTTTCCTAAATGGTTTTCCACTCTACCTCCACGCAAATTCGGGTTCACTTCCTCTAATTTAACCTTCCCAATTCCTAATCCATTAGAGCAATTAGTACTTAAAGCGTATAACCCGAACGGGTAGTAAGACGCGGTGCTAAATATAAAATATTGAACAGGGTGTTAGTTAGACAAGAATGTGTTATGTATCCACGGTGGTTCAATATATTCATGGAGAAGTGTATGAGGGTTGCTTTTGAAGGCGCTGTTGGTGTGAAAATGAACAATGTGAATGTGAGAGTGCTGCTATATGCAGATGATGCTGTTTTAATGACTGAGAATAAAGTGGCTTGCAGAATGCATTAAATTGTTTGAATGTGGTGACAGGCAGACTGAATCTTCACATAAAGTATGTGACTATTACCTTAATTATCAAATATAATAGCTTGGCTATTTAATCAATCATGATATGCACATTCGTACAGTTGTCATTGTATATTTGGTGGTATAAAACCTTACCGAGTCGAAGGTAACTATCTTATATTATAGTTTGTGATCTTAATTGATCACAAATATGTAGCTGACAATTTCCACACGTCCATCACAGACTCTGCCTTAAAATATGAGTGAAGAATAACCCTAGGCACGGATAACTCAGTGGTTAGAGCATTGGCGTAGGCCTATCAAGTCAAATGTCCCGGGTCGTATTCTTGTGTCCAAGTGTAATTTTTCAATTTGAAGAATATAAAATTACAATAAGTTTTAAAAAATGGGTTTAATCTATGAGACCTAATGTAAGATAAATTTGGCTAACATTTGTACAAAGGGATATTACCTTATCATTACCTGATGCACATGACATGCAGTTGCAAGGTATCCCATTTATTTATTTATTGAATCCTCAATTCCTATAATATTATGGATTTCAAAGACTTATCTTTGATAAAAATCCAAAAAAATTGTATCGAATAGAATTATGAAGACATTGACTTCTAATAACAATTTCAATCGATTTTAAAAATAAATATAATTAACTTATTAATTTGGTGGGTAAGCAATTTACAAATGGACAAAATTGTATCAATAAAATTAATTTATAAAAAAAGTTTTCTTTTGTTTATCATTATATTTTGAATTTTAAATTTTTTTAAATTTGAGTATTCTAATTTGAATTAGATATTCGAAAAAAAACTTAAAATTCGGATTCTAAAATTATAAGATTTGACTCCTCTTTTGTATTTACAAATACTAAAATAAATACAAATATTTTTATTTTACATCTCGTCGTCATATGCTCCATTCATGCTATAGCTACAATTGCGTTCGTGGAGTAAGGACAAAGAAGTAATTAGCTATAGGAATTGTAATCGCATTCACGTGGCAGTAGGAGATAGAAACAATATATGAAAAAAAAACCACCTTCAGTGCAAGGAGCAAACACATAGCAGGAATTTGAACCCTTACCTACCCGTGAGTGGAAAACCAGATTTGATGATTCAGATATTTCTTTTGTGTTCCCATCGATGTGGGTGAATACAAACTCCTATATTTTAATAGATAAAATATTTACATAATTTAAGTTCAAGGAATAAAATACAAAAGTTTTCCAAATAAAGAACACTGAAAGAGAGGGAAATAAATTTGGCTCATTAATAACATCCATTATACGTCTTTAAAAAGCCATAAGTTTTTTCCCAGACCTTTGGGCTGAAAGAAAGTTCATGCCCATTTTTGGCAAACACATCTTTCGCGATAGGGTTGTGTGTGTGTGTGTGTATATATATATATATTTATTTATTTATTTTATCATTTAAATCTACTATTAAGGCTAACACAAATTTGAAATCTGTACATAATTATTAGATGGTGAAAAATTAAACTTAGGGCTTACAAAGGGAAGAAAATAAATTTAGCAATATACAGGAGATTGAAAATTACCCCCACAGTAATATTAGTCTTACTATTCACTTTACTGTCAAACAGTTTACATGATATCTACAAATATTAACTATGTTTACACTATATAGTAAGTGCTGAAAATGATTTTCACCCCATTATTGGCACAGAATAGCTCTCCCCTTATAACAGTTGATAGATTCAACGTCACTCTTAAACTCCACAAATAATTGTGAATTAAACACCGCTATAAATATTAAGCAGAATTTCATCCAAAAGGCATTGTGTAAGGACTTATTTATCAAACTGTACTTTATTATTACCTCCCGCTATCTTATACATTATAACGGCTTCATACCCCTACGCCCACATATATAGGGCATACACAGCAGAAGATGTGGTATCTGACAGACTAGTTACCATATATCCATTCACAAAACCAGATAATCTGCAAAGACACTATGTTGATTTTTTGTTACTTTTGGCAGTCTAAACATTCACACAAACATTATTTATTTTTAATCTTTTACATTTTTAAATTATGCAAACAAAAACGTACACAAATAATTCTTTGGATGTTATACTTTTTTTAGTGAAGCGACATCTTTGGATCACTTAAAAAAATTCTTTGTGGACGAGAGATTCTAAAATGCGGTGCACTCTTCTGAAATCAAGATGCCGAACTGGACATACTATAAGAAGGAGGGGGGTATATGACGTCATACACACTATCTTCGATTGTGTTCAGTAGTTGTTTACAAAATAAAAACGTTCTGTTCTAAAACTAACTGGTCCCGTGTTGTAGTGGTCAGTGCACCTGGATATGAGCCCAGTTCGGGTTCGATTCCCAGCTGTTGCCTTGTGTATTTTTCCCGAGGAATTGCTCCAAAGGTCACCAGGACTTGGTTAATTAGGCTTAAGTTAGGATTAAGAGTTTCTACCGGTTCAACACTTTTATATGTAATATCATCACCTCATAGCATCGATACATGGAAAAAGCCTCCATGAAAAGAATGTAAGATTAGTGTAATCGGGCAGTCCCTGCTCAACGGTACATTAGTACTGGCTAATCTTTCCGCCAACTGGGTTACGATTCATGTAGAACAAACGTAAATAGTATTACTATTTTGAAACTAATATTTGTATCGCTGTATGATATAAAAAATATTTATTTATTTTAGTGGTCAGCTATAACAAGAGTGAGTATGACTATAACAAGACGTTTTAATTTATTATTCCATGTATTATAATATTTCTTGTTGCCACAACCACAAAACTAAAATTATAATAGTGTTATTAATATATTGTTTTCTTTCATTGAGCTAGGAAAAAGCCAACTATACAATAATTCTAATAGAATAATTATTATTACAATCGTTTGATAAGGCCTTTTATTGCTAATAAAATGTAAGAATTAAAAATTATTATTAATTTTCTGACTAGGTTGACACTAATCACTTTAAGACAATGTTTGAAATAAAGAACCTTCTGATAGTTGTTACTTACCACCGCTTCTACTACATATGTTCTATAGTTATTGTATTGATTCTGGATATTTGGAGAAGATCTGGAGCTCGTTTCTTTCAAGTAAGCCCAAATTATGTTTAAAAGAAATTAATCTAATATTGAAAATGTGTTGTTGCACATAAGTTCAGTTGAGGAGGACACGTTAAATAATATTCAATATTTCTGGACAAATGTGCAATTTTTAAATTCCCACCATTATTTTTTATATCTTTTCCTTACCTAAAAGGTATTAAAATGTGTGCACGTAGAAAAACTTTAGTACAAAAAATTATCTTTATACTTAAATAGTTTGGCTGTTCTTTGGTGTGGGGAACTTCTTGGGTTTGTTCAATTGGTTTAGTTATTTTATTATTATTACTATTATTATTATTATTATTATTATTATTATTATTATTTGCACCGCATCTTACTACCCGTTCGGGTTATACGAACTTACACTAATGTGTAGTGGTAGGGTGATTGGGAGATGAAATGGAGGACCTACAGTTTAACGTGGAATCCGAACCACGGTGGAGGCCTGGCAACTCCACACATTCACAAGTTGTGATTAATACACAATTGGTTTAATTGATCATGTATTAAAAGAAGCTTACATAAAAGTGACAGTCAAACATAATTTAGATGTTGCTAGCCGTAGTATGAATAACAAAGTATACTTCAAGATAATCTAGTCTTGTTCACTAGTGATGGAGAAGTCGGGGTTCCAATCCCGGGTAGGTGTACTGGTTTTTTGTTTTCCAAAGAAATGTTTCTCTCTCCCCCTATGAAAATGCAAGAACATCTGATCTCAAATTTACTTCCCTCATCCCTATTCCACATGTATTTAATTAAATGTGGCTATCCTGGACCGGTTCTAATATAAGGTACAAAGAAAACCAACAAAGTACATTTTTGTAGTTCAAGCAAAACGATGAAACGTATAATCTTAGAAAATAAAAGTTTTGTTCTTTTAACAACTCATAATCACGGTTCTCTTTTAATTCCAAGTCACACCACATACGAAGGGTGGGAAATCCAGGGCAAGCAATATTGTTTATTCGAACCACGAATGCAACAGTTTTACAAACTCACCCGTCACCCCGTACCCCACTCTATTCCTCCTTACTAAAACTTCTCATTGTGACTTCTTTGTCAATATTTGAGCAGAAGGCAATCCGCAGACTCTTCAGTCTTTGGGATCTGCTTCCACGCAAACCTTTATTTTTTTCTTCGCCATCAGGGTTGCTGGGAGGAGGGTTGGACAGATACGAAATGAAAGAGGGGGTGTTGAGAAGTAACTTCTGTTGCCAGGTTCTAAGTTTAATCTTCACCCAAAACCACCCCTTAGTCTCATTCTTCCTTCATGTCCACGCTTCTATTTGATCTGAACTGTTTAGAAGCTAGGACTTGATTACTTTATGTTTTTAAGTTGGATCGCCATTCCAAGAAACTTCCTAAATAATTGTTGGTAAGTCAGCCACGAATAAAATGTATTAGGTTGTATTCTACTTTTGTAAAAATCCACAACCTTTTCAAAAATGTACAGCCATAAAATACATTTATTATCTCTTGAATATATGAATCTAGGTTTAAATTATTTTTGAACTATGAATTAAGTTTCCATCTGATGGGTTAGTAAACACAATTTTTTTAATGTAATGGGAAAATGTGTATGCCTTTTAATAATAAATATAAAATTGAAGAATCTATAAGAAGGGCCTAGTTCACTACGAGAATAAATATTTTACTCGCGTTATATTTTATACATAGGTGTCCAACTGTCTAGGGACATAAATATTTCATCCCATAGCTTTCCAATCAATTCAAGCTAGATTTAAATCCAGAAAACAAAAAAAACTAAAACCTTACTGCATATTAAACTAGTAATTGTGAAAAATATAATATTGTAACGAGATTAGTGTCTAACAGTGGAACCAGTGCGCTTTCATTGTTTGCCCTAAAGGTCCGTTGACACGGTGTTAGTTGACTAATGCAAGTACACTAATTTGGCCGCGCGCGCGCAGCTTTCACCGTGTAAATAAACAAGCAAGCTACTAACAAACAGGTCTACTTGCAACTATAAAAGTTGGTCACCTTCCAACTTTACTAATGCAAGTAGACAATTCAAAATTGCGGCAACTAAAAAATTGTGTGTGGGTGGACGACACGACATTTATTTGTGGAATGTTATGAAAAGGATGAGTTTTTGTGGAATTTTAAGCACCAGATTTATAGAGATAAGAATGCAAGGGATATTGCACTAGAGAATATTTCTAAAGTGATATTTGGCGTAAATATTCTCAAGAAGTGTCCAAAATAAAATGTTACGTAAATATTTCAAATGTTCATTTTGAGAGATGTTATTTAATATCGGTAAATAATTCATCAAATTATTATTTCCTACCAATTAACATGGCATGTGTAATTTTTTTTAATATACAATCAAAAATAATAATACATTGTAGTACCGTGATTAGTTCCGGTAACATAATATTCGTGCTATCGGCAAGTAAGGTATGAATGTTGGGTGATTTTGACACTAAATCACCGGCAAGTTTTCCAATCTACGTATTTGACACGTTAACGAATTTTTATAAGATTTAATCAATAATGTTCAGCCCGTACATACACTTCTAACACTTTGTAGTAGATTGCCAAACCCTTCCTTAACCTCTGACAAGACGTGTATTAACCACAACTTGTGAATGTGTGAAGTGCCAGGCCTCCACCGTGGTTCGGATTCCACGTTTAACTATAGGTCCTCCATTTCATCTCACAATCACCCTATCATTACACATGAGCGTAAATGCGTATAAACCGAACGAGTAGTAAGACGCGGTGCTAGTAATAATAATAATAATAATAATAATAATACTTTGTAGTAATGTTTTGGCAACTTGAGTAGATACGCAACATAATATTATTGTCTCATAGCAAACCAGATAGTTTATATCTAAACCAATCTACAAATTAATTTAGGCCTATTATTTTTTTTTTAATATTTTAGACCTAGCTAGAATTTAACAAGATATTTTGTTATTAGTATACCAACATTTAAAACAGGGTTGAAAAAACCTGGTTTGGACCTATTTAAAAAAATTCCCTACCGAGTTTGGTTGTATTGGGATTTTTCGACCTTATTTGAGTTTAGTTTTATTTAACATGCATGCTAAATAAGTTAACAAATCAAGTAAAATAATTTAATAATTAATTGGGATCAACTAAAATATATTTTAATGTATTACGGAACTATGAAATAGGAGACACACTAATAACTATTTTTTTATGTTGTCTATATAAAACAATTTTTTTAAATAGGTCAACTAATTATGATAAATTGCGTTTACTGAAAAATTGTAATTTATAGTGGCTTCCCATACTTATTCTAAATTCACCCTTACTAGCTCCTAACACATAAGCGTAATTAGTATATGCGTATAAATTACCCGAACTAGAAATGAAACGCAGTGATAAAAAAAGAGCCTCCAATAGAGAGACCCGTTATCACCACTCTTCATTTTCAGCCATGTTTTTATAAGCACTACTAATACAAGTGAAAAATGTGTGTCAACCCAACTAGCATGTTAGTAAGCTAATACCACTAAACTTGCATTAGTCCACTAAAACCGTGTCAACAGGCCTTTACGGTGCTCCTTGTTCTCTCTGTCTCCCTCCTTGTCTAGCAGTTATGCAGCGGCCTTCTCATCTGGCTGGGAGATTAGAGGGGACAGGGGGGAGGATGGGGCACACGTCTGAAAGGATCTTGGTACTTTTAATTCTGGCCTAGTATTCTATAAGTGGAGGACTCCAGACCCTTAGCTGGGACCACTTAAATATATACACGGTCAGCGATAGCCAGAGGTGTTCAGTTCTTTGTTCCCAGCCAGGGAGTCCATGAGTGGACCAGCGAGTCCAGTGTTTTTGTGGCGCGTGCCGGTGCAGTGTGTCTGGCGCAGGGACCAGTGGCATTGCCTCCGTGTATGAACATTTTAGGAAACTGATTGGTGGATATTTAACTAGTTATTCAGTATTTTTATCAACAGGCTGTTTACTTGATTTATTGTAGTTCTAGGTTATGTGGTTTCATTTGTTTTTTGATCTACAAATAATTACTTAAATTACTTTAGTCCATGAACTGTTTATTAATAATTAATCCAGTGAATTTCTATTCATTATGTTTTCATTTGTTTATTAATTTACAGACTATTACTTTGACTAGTTAATTTTTGAATTGTTTTGTTGTATATTTAATTTTGTAAATGTTTTGGGAGTGATGTTTTAATAATAAAAATCTTGGGTGATCTGCGAGTATTTTAATTCATATTTAGCCTGCAACCTACCCCAATATCCCCAAAAGATCTTGTGGCTCACACGGTCACGTGTGAAAGGCCCGTGACCCTCCCAGGTCCTGCACTCCCTACTTTACTATATGTTTAAGGGAATCACAGCAGGCCATAGTAATTTTTTTCCGTGACGTAAACAATTTTGGCACAATATGGTCACCAGACACAATCCCTGGGTGATATACACCGGAACACCTTCAATAAAAGATAAAATATCATAGCAAACGTTTTGTTCACCACGCCTGGTTACATACTCCTCGGAATTATCATCATAGGTCCTGGAAAATATTCAATTAGTCCATGGTTAAAATCATGTTAGAAATGGAAATGTTTTCCTTAGACAATGTCTAATTTATAAATAATCCGAAGACGAACGACACGTCACTCCTGTTTTAATTATCTTTAATAACCACATTTTTGGAACATCACGTAGGCCGCTCGTGTAATCTCCATGGTTTCAAATATATATAAAGTAACCTTCGTTTAACTTGTAAGATAGCAAGCTCCTCTTGCATTATTCCGCTTGTAACGGGCTAATCGACTCAGCTCAATACTACCCATTTTTGTAGAAAATTACCTCTGCTCAAAAAATAAGAAGGAAAATAATTATGGATTCCTAATAATATATATTTATGTTAGACCATTGATATATAATTCTCCATATGTTACATACCTCGCCTCGGCTACTTCGGGGAGCCTGAACGGTGCCATTGGATGGGCTCGCCGCCCTCATGATTCTACCTACACTGTACTTGACTCTTTGAAACTATCAAATCAACTGATGGAGGCGGGCGGTCTATTCGTCTGTTAGAACCTGATATGGGTGACGTCACCGGCCGAAGATAGAGGGATGGTTCCGCCATTCTTCTTTCTTTCCCATGATGCTATTCGAATAGCCGCTATAAAACTCCACGGCTCGCCGGGGAGAGGAGCTCGCTCATTTATTTATCACATGGTTCTACGTGGGACGGAGATTGTGACTCTTTGACCTCTATTTACCAAGCCAGCGCCTCAGCCTCAAGACCGACCAGACCGCCGGAAGATGTAGAGTACCTAATAGACTATCTCTCTCCGTGAAGAATAGGAGGCCCAGTCACCTGATAGCTAGTTTAGGAGGTATTTGTGCTTAGCCGAGAGGAATTTCTACTCTCAACTAACATGATTTAGGTTATTATAAGGACTGGATGGTTTGGCTACCATACTGTGGGGCCATTTATTGAATGTTTGTTTTTTGCGTAGTACTTAAGACCCACATTTCAAGGTGGGCATGTTCCCACACACCAGCCCGCTAGACCATGTTTAGTCAGTGGTGCATTTAGAAGAGGAAAGGCCTCTTCAGTCAGTCCGAGGTTAGGCAGTCTTAACCAATTTAATAGTTTTTATATGTTATGTTCCACATTTGGTTCTCAACCTGTGGAAGTTTCTGCCCATCAGGCACGACTAGAGTCTAATAGTTGATCTATACTAAGATTAAGTACCACCTTTTGGTACTCAACCCCTGGGTCAGTATGCCTGTCTGGCTTAGGCTCGTTGGCCCTGCAATGGCATCCAACAACCTGGCCGAGAATACTGAATTGGAACTTACCCTATGCTAAGCAATAATTTTACAGGTAGGGCTAGACTCTACCTTCTTATATGCAGGTGCATCACACCGCTGTTTTATCAACTGATTATATCTGATTATATGTCTTCCAATTGCCCTAATGGCAATCTTCACCCGTTATACTTGTGGTTGTGAGAAGGAATATTGGACTGTGATCTGTAGCTGTTGAATGTGTATACTTTGCTTTGTTCACATTAAACTGATTTGTTATTTTAAAGTTAATTGTTTGCTTTTGCAAATATCCTGTATTGTCTATTTACCTTGTATAAGATACGGCCGTCTCTGGATGAGACTAGAGCGGTCGTGTCACGCTATGGTATCACTTATAAGATAGTGTCATAGTGAAGTCCATCAAGGTCTTTCAGGGTATATGGAGTGTACATCCGTGCTTAGTATTAAATATCAAATAAGATAATAATTTTTTTTTAAAATGTGTTTGGTGGCCACTCTCATATTCTCGATTATGCCCAGTCTACAACCAGTCGCACCCTCTTGTCGGACTCGCACTCTAGAGTAAATAATTCTATGCTCCCCTAAGATCATTAAAGATAAAAATATTGGGGTGCTAGGACCCTCCACAAATAAAGAATCTGACTCCTGGATCTTTCTACATGCAGCTCATGATGACGCAAAAGGGCATAATAGAATCCTGATAAGAAGTGTAGATGTGGATAATGTGGCTTTGGCACTGTATTATTCTAATGTTCTAAACTATCATCTGTGGTTTGCTTTTGGCACATGAAAAACCTTTCGCACTTTTGATCAATTTTAAATAGCTGAACCTTTGGGAAGAAAAAGTTGCAAAGCTATATCAGCTCTCCATGCCCTAACGGGTTGTGACATCACCTAAATTTATCAGGAAGAGATAAATTTTCTGGCTGAACAAAATGGAAAATCCACCCTTAATTTACACATGCCCTCTATGTTCTTCATATCTCACCTTCAGTGGAAGAAGTTTATGCTGACATGCCTTCTATTGAAATGTTTTTTAATTCTATTACTAGACAATAGCTAAGAAAGAAACGTAAACCAAGCCAGGATTGTTTTGCTTTCACAGAAAAATTGAGACTTGGATAACATTCCACTGACGCTTGATGCCTTTAATCATCATGTCCTCAGAGTAGCTTGCCAGGCAGGCCATTTTTGAGGACATGCTCTTAAAGCAGCTCCAGAATTGCCTAATTGGCGATGTTGGGGTAGATTAGAGATTCACACTATTCACATTGGCAACTAAAACGAATCACGCAACCTCCAGCTGGTACAAATTCTCAAGGGATAATTATATGAAAGTGTAAATAAAAACTCACTTTCATTGTTATGAAAATGCGTAAAGAGGATTTATCTTACAATCTTTTCTGTTTATTTGGTGGTTAGAGTCAAGACTGATTAACTTTGCCATTTTTCTAAGTATATTTTTTTAATATTAATTAATAAAATTCCATAAATTTTACTTTAGATGCTACCCCATAGTTATTGTGGTATTTAAATCTACGCAGATAAAATTAATGTGTTACAGTTAACCTGTAAAAAGGAAAATTCATCTACTTCTGTATCTACTCGTATGTTAAATGCTAATGAATTATATTATTAATAGGTTTGAATAAGAAATTAATCTAATTTTAATTCATACATGTATACTTGTCAATGAACACGATTAAAACTAATAAAAATTAGGAAAAAAATTGGGTGATCCATTAAAAAATTAGAAGTAGAAAACTATTTTTATGAATCTGACTTTATGATATTGGTCAGTTATTCCTGAGTATTCTCTAGGTTAAAATACGACCTAAAAGGCATTAATGGAAATCTGGTTTAAATTGATATTTTCTTTAATCTAGGCTTAAAAGTGATATTGTAAATAAAATAAAAGTTATTGAAAAGATAAATTCACTTTTAAACTAGATAGTCAGTTTTTTGACCACTGTGCAAAGCTCTTAAGGTTTAAAGAACTTTTGGTTTTGGCTAAAAATGTCTGTCTTGGTAAAAAGGAAGATTAAATTGGATCAACAGTTCAAAGGTTATAAGCTGAAAGCCGAATTTAGTCGCCATTTTATACTATGGTGGCTCAAAGTGCATTCCATTGATGCCTACAACGTTTAAAATTACCAATAGCTATAAGTGACCAGCTTGCCAAGTTCCATGGTTTTACCTATAAAATACACAATTCTGTTAAATATTTGACTCAATATTCTGGACTATAAAATAAATTGCGGTAACCGTGACCAATTGTATGCCTATCAACCTTAATACCAAGATTTTATGTTTGAATATGTTGTAAACACAAAACAGCGTTTCAAGAAGCATAGTGACTACTGTAGTAAAAAGGTCCCCTAAATTGTTTAACATTCTTAACCCTTCGACCAAGGAATATGGACGTGATCTTATGACAAAAAATAATAATAAAGTTAACTGTTAACATGTTATCCAAACTAGTACGCAACGACTTTATAGTTCATATAACAAATTAAAATATTGTAGTCAATAAAATCCAATTCACGCTTAGTTCACAATTAGCATTGAGGTTGTATTATGTAATGACTTGGAAGAATACATTATAAATGAAGATATATTAATGTATCCATTTAATAAGCTTCCCCTAGAGTAATTATATTATAAAAATGCCAGTATATAATAATCTAAGATCATTCAATTTTTCAAGGAGATCCTTGATAAAATTGGTCCCGCAAGATTCGTACTGAAAAATACAGTTGCCATTTCGAATGGCTAACGTTAGAAACATTTCATTTTTAATATTTTGAAATATAATACCATTAATCTAAAGTCAAATCTATTAATAGTCAAATATATTATTTTACTGAGAAAAAATATTTATAACGTTTAAAACGAAACCTTGTTAAGTTAATAATTTTCAAATGATTAAGTAAAATATTACTAGATATGTCCTTACGAATGTTGTATTTTTTATTCAGATGTATATACATTATTTTAAAAAATACATATAATTATTTGGTCTCAATGCTGTTAAGTTTACTCACTTGAAACGTTGTATATAGACCGTAGCCTCTTCATGAGGGGGCTGGACCTCAAAATTGGGGCAGTGTATCCTCGCAAAATCTTCGTATCTGATAGAACACACTTTCTCCATGCCCAGTCCATGAGCAAGGCGAGAGCTATGATGATTGGTACAGTATAAACAGATAAGAGGATATCCTTGATCTCTGGCGATGTTTCTACTTAACGTCGTCAATTTCTTGGCCATACCAAGCCCTCTTACCTTCGGGGACGTCACTAAGTATCTAACCTCCCAAAAGTAGGGTACCGAGAACCTCCTCATGATAGCTGATTTACTATAAAGTTCAAACCATAATTTCAGGACGCACAGCGTTATCTCGCATTCTATAGAGTTCACCATTCTTGATAGTTCGTCGTCGTGGTACTCCTTCACCGTAGCGTTAATGCAAACGGCCACGATTTCTTCGTTATTATCTTTCGTGGTGACAACTAAACTGGTGTTTTCTGAAAGTGAAGAGAGGCAGTACTCTTCTAGTTGAGGGGTGATGTGCTCCTTACAAAAACCGGTCCCCACCAGGAAGGGCTCGTGTAGAAAAAAGATAGCTTTCATCAATTTTAGTATTCCTGACTTGTCTGATTCGGTTGCTGATCGTACTATATATTTCGCCATCCTTCCTGTTTGGTTTCCCTGTTTATCATAGACACACAGGAGATG
>CABEEJ010004037.1:0-18424 GCA_901482245.1 Timema douglasi
GTCCGGTCCGTCACGAGCCCGACAAACCGATAGTGCTACGCTCTATCGGAATATATCTGTCCCAAGCAGCCTGTGCACAGCCTTAAGGAAATATATCTTCATGAGCGTGGAAAGAGGCTATAAAACGCAAAGTTAAGACCACCTCCATTAGTGATCACGAGGGTTATAGTCTGCTTCTAGTTCATCAAGCATAAGTTTCCGGTGATGGTGAGGTCAGAGTTCGTATCCCCACTATGTGTATTGAGGTGATTTTCCTAAAAGGTTTACTACTCTACCTCATTCACATGTGAATATATTTCCTCTAAGCTATACTATCTTCATCCCTACTGCCATTAGTGTAACTATGCGGATGGATCAAACACCCTCTATGGTAAAATAATACTAATCCTTTTTTATATTGGAACGATAAAAAAATCATCCTAGGACGAATGTGTTTGTACACTTTAAGGACATTATCGTTAACAAGGGACTCTGTAAATCTAGGAGTCACTGAAAAAAAAAGGAAAACCACAAACCCATTATGGTGGCCGCATGGCCTAGGCGACACTCTTGCAATAAATTAGACTGTCGGTGATGGGCAGTTTGGGGTTTAAATCCTGGTCGAGTGTACTGAGGGTAGTTTTCACTAAATAGTTATCCACTCTTCCCTCGGAGTTAATGTGGGTAAACTTCTTCTAAATTAAACCTTCCTCATTCCAAGAACATTAGCGTAATTTATACGTATATGTACAGTACAACCTGAGTAGGTAGTGATACGAAGTGTTAAAGCAAAAGAGCTCGAAAAAATACTCTTACTGGTGGCCACATAGTCTAAAATTACGTCACTCTCTAAAAATAAGTGATTGCCGTTGACGTGTAGTTCAAGGCTTAAACCGTGGTCAGGTGATTTTTTGCATATTATTTATAAACTGTGATTTTACCCTTTCACTGGCCACGCTAATGCTGATATACTTACTCTAATATAATAATCACTTTGACCATAAATATTGAGCTGTGTTAAAATCTATTAAATAAAATTAAATACAGTGGATATAAATACCCGATCGGGAGTTGAACCTGGCATCCTGTTTCTGTCAAGCACGTGGGTGTATAACATTATCCTGTTGATTCTAGGAGAATGAGTGATGTTGTTTAGTATTAAAAACTGCACAGGTGTTTGTTCAATCATGGTTGATTATATTCCTAAACTAGTCTTCATACTCAAGGGGAAAATTTGCTTAAGTCAACATTCTTGATTCTCCAAGTCACAACGTGTCTAAAGACAGTCCAGATGTTTTGTTATTTTTCTACAAATACACAGCTCAAATACCTTATTTAGAAACCTCTAACCCTTTTTCCTAGCATCGGGAACCCGATCATCAAAGCGTCTAGATATCCACCGACTGGATCTCTGAACAATTTAAGAAAAAAATGTTGTTGATACGTTAGAATAAACCATAAATGTTATCATTGCGGATTGTGTATTTGTGGTGTCATTTTTCTGTAAATAAATGATGAAATCTTTATAAGTTTTCCTGTACCTAGTTTTTTTAGCACCACTTCTTACTACCCGTTCGGGTTATACACTTATGTACTAGTTATTTATAATAGTTTTAGGGATCAGGAAGGGTATATTTGAAGAAAGTGTAGCCACATTTTGGTAGAAGGAGAGTGGAAAAAAGTAGGTGTACACCCTACCGAGAGTCGAAACTCAATCTCTCCGTCATCGGCAGTCTACTCTACGGCGAGAGTATCGCCTCACACCACGCGGCCACTGTGTTTTTAGTTATCTATGATGTAAAGTAAACACAATTTATTTGATATATTTTAATTTATTCAGGTAACTAATAGGACTAGTGGTGATTACTATTCCAACAGACTGGTGAAGGGGGTATGGGGGTATATAGGGCCATCCGTTGGGGGTTTGTAATCGTAAAAAGGTTCAGAATACTAGGTATAGATCTTCCCCGATTGATGTAGATTATATATATACAGTAGTTGAAAAATGAAAATTGTGCACGGGGAAAAAAATCAGGATTCTTTGCCATGGATGTTAGGGGGGGCTTACATGGGGAACACATCCCCCCAATAATGTTCAAATGGAACTCTCGTAATAAAGTAAATTTAAGTTTTTATTATTTATTTCCTAGCACTAAGTCTTACTACCCGTTATGGTTATAGGCCTACGCTTAGGTATTAATTACGCTAATGCGAATAGGATGAGAGGTGATCTGGTGGTCGAGGGGTAAGGTGTCGAACTTCTGTGCTGGGGGTTCGGAGTTCAATCCTTGGTCCCTGCACAGATTTATCTGATCACCAAACCCATCCTTCACCTCTGACAAGACATCTTGTGAATGTGGGGAATGCCAGGCCTCCACCGTGGTTTGGATTCCACGTTAAACTGTAGGTCCTCCATTTCATCTCACAATCACCCTACCATTACACATTAGCTAAGTGCGTACAACCCGAACGGGTAGTAAGACGTGGTGCTAATAATAATAATAATAATAGGAGGAGAGAGGTTGAGTTTGGAGGAAATGTCCCTACATTGGCTTGGAAGAAGAATGGAAAACAACTTAAGGATAATAACCTTCAGTACATACGACTGGGATTTGAACCCCAATATTCCCCTCATTGGCAGTCACGTCTAGTAGGCTTACCGTTAAATAAACAGTGAATTGTTTACTTTTGTAGTAGAGTACAAACGATTAAGATACCTTTTTATGTGACTTTTAAAATAAATTCTACTACATATTATACGTGTTATTCATACTGTACGAAATAATTTTTACTTTCTAATTTAAGGCAATTGGCCCTTTTCATTTGGCGTGGAAATGCAAAGCAATAGGAACAAGAATTTTTATTGTCTTGCAATTTTCTTTACGGAAACTGTTTTTTCATGAATAGAAGCATGTTGATTAAGTTATACTTTTTATATACACACCTCTTCTCTGATTTTAACAATGATCAAATATCGATAAAATTTGCATTCAATAGAAAATTTCCGGCTTCATAAAAAAATAAGAAAATGTAACAATTAATAAACAACGATACGTTGTCTTAGAATAGTTATTGAAAATATTAACATACAAATTTCACTCATTCTTGAGAAAACTGATATTTCCAAACGTATGATTTCTCTCCAAGACCTGTCCGGTAGCTAGCGCCATCTACGTTTTCCGTGATCCATCTGTTCTTGTTGGCGCAGAAGGAAGGATACGTTGGTCTGTTGTAAAGCCACGCCACGCCTTTCACCCTCCCGCCCACCAGTCCACAAAATAGGTTTTAGACTTGCACTCGACAGGGCCAAGGGCTTTAAAGTGAAATTAGGTTCATTTATTCTCCTCCAAACTCCAATAACTAATGGTTCGCGACACCTATGTCCTTAACTTAAGAACTCCAATTCTAGACCCCTTACTATCCAGGAATCATTCCTTGCTGAAAAGTAATTTATTCATCACTCTTAATTAAGTTGTGTGTATAGGGAACGTGAGTACAGGACCGTGCTTTTGAAATTTTTATAGAAACATATTTTTTAGCCAAGATAAATCAAATATTTCTTAAGTAGAAACATAGAGTTTAATTTTCTTCACATGTTTATATCAAATATTGTTAAATATCAGCCATGAGCATAGGAGTATTAGATGAAAAACATTTTAGTTAAAGAGAAAAGTTATCATTAAATTCTAGGAAACCTCTTGACAGATATTCAAAGCCTTGAAGTCACCAAAGGAAAGAAAATTAAACTCTATGCTTCTTGTACTGAAGCAATATTTGATTTATTATGACCAAAAAAATGTTGTTATAAAAATTGCGAAAAACACCTATCTTCTTCTCTCGTCCCCCACATCCCCACCTTAAAGACATACACAGTCAACTCTCGATTTTACGACCCCGGGAATAGCGTCCCTCTCGAAGTAACGACCCTTTTTTGAGGAACCGTGAAAAATGTGGGGGAAAATGTTGAAAAGTTTAAGGAAATCAGCTGTAAAATGTGTTTGTTGAATTTATTTAGGTCGCTGCGTTGCAATTATCTTTGTGAACGCTGTATTACTAGTAACTGGGGTGGGTCAGGTATAAAATAAGACACCACCTCATCAATGCCATCCAATATCACTTGACTCTGTCCACCCCCTCCCACAAGCAAGACAATGTTTCCCCGCGCGCGACTGCCGCTACATCACGCACCAGGCTTGCTTTTGCCATTGTTATTTCGATTCTCGATTTGGTTACTATTTTGGTTTGATTTTGTGAACAATTTTTGACGACCCATGCTATTGTTTAACATTGTTATTTTGATTTGGTTACGTTTTTGGTTGGATTTTGTGAACGATTTTTGATGACCCACGCTATTTTTTTTAATTTGATACGAACTTATAATTTTGACGAAATGAGTGAAAGGAGTACCTTCTTCAAGAAATAGGTAGGTTTTATTTTATTTACTTCTTCACGTATTGTCTAAAAAATTCAATTTTTCGTATGAAGGTCAGGGATGGAACAAAATCTGTTAAAATTCCAATAACGACCCCTTCGAAATAACGACCCTTTTCCAGGGAACCGCGAAAGGTCGTAGAATCGAGAGTTGACTGTAGTTTGTATTGGATGTGCAAGATGGTTGTATATTTAGTGCTATCAAAAACACAGCCACAGGTGGCATTGATGTTGATACAGCTTCCACAAGTTTTAATCTACACCTGGCAGAAGTCTTACCTTGATGGGCTGCATTATGGCCCTTCATTAAAAGTTATAAAATGGTGTAATAATGCAAACCAAGACTCTTATATTTCAAGGTAAACGAAGGATAATTAATTGGCAGTGGCATAATTATTGATGAAAACTACCATTACTAGAGTATGGCAGCAATTAAAACTTGAACAAAAGGCAGCCTAAAAGCCAGCCCTGATTCACCGGTGGTTGTATTTCTGATAGCAAATAATCTATTTCCCACCACGTCTTTTTAACCGTTTGGGTTATACACTTATGTACTAGCTACACTATTATGATATAAATGAGATAAATCAAATTTAGAGTAAGTGTACCTGCATTTGCATGTAGTGAAAGTGGGAAACCATTTGGAAAAAATACCCTCAGTACACCCAACCAGGATTCGAACACCTATCTTCCCGTTATTGGCAGTCCAGGCTACTGCGAGAGTGACGTCTCCGACCATTTGACCACCGAAGCGGGTGTATAGCCAATAAGTAGTCAACTATTTCACGTCAATCACAGACTTTGTCTTAAACTAAGAGTGATGAATTAACCTGAGAATGGGACAAACCCAGGGTATTTCAGAGATTGATCATTGGTGGTGTGTGCTAAGCTAAAGGGTTCGAGCTCGATTCCCGTGGCCATGACTTATATTTCAATTGTATTAAATATATTCTTTAACTTCAAAAATTACACGGGAATCTAACCCAGAATATGATATCTAGATGCTCCTATAGCCGTAATTAACAAAAATAGTGGCTTTGATATTTAATCCATCATGTAGGCTATCTTAATTTAATATTGTTAGTTAAAACTTAACCCTGTTAACTAATGGCTGTCATCTTATAGCAATGATAACTTTCATCAATTTAATTGAGACAAAACTGAATTGAACCAACCAAGATCGAATCCCGGCTAGTTGATTCAGAGCTAGGCACATTCTTCATATTGTCAGCGCCACCATTACGACCCGTAATTGCTTTCTATTTATACAATTCTATAAAAATGAAAATGAAAACCCCTGAGGCTATCATTTAGCGTGTCTTCTTTCCTCTCAGAGGTGCTTGAATGACGTCCAAGAGGAGATGAGAATTAATGGGTTTAATCAAACACAGGAGCACTATTTTCCGACCGCCTAGTGTACGACTGAAAAAGTATGGCGGCTATCCACCGTGTTAGACACGTGACCTCAAACAGTCGATCACCTCGAAGTAAGTCAAATTCAAACTATCAAATGGTTCATAAAGTCAGATCAGTCTTCAGTTTCAAATAATCCTCTTGGGCTTCCAAGAGAAGTTTCTTGACTAACGCTGTTGTAGATTGATTTGAAGAACTAAGGACTCATTCATACTTCTTACTCTAAGTTGGAAGTATGAAAAAACTTTCAAAGTTTAAAAAAAAATTAATACCTGAACATTTTCATAAACTTTCTTATAATATGTATTTAACATAATATCATGTTTATCATAAATAAGACCTGAAGATGATGTAACATCTATGTAAAATACCGAAACATGTCATCATAGAAGACTAAGCTAATATCAAATAAGAAGGGAATGAAAATCAGGAAGATATAATTTTGTCATTAATTTTATTACTTCTTACCTAATCAAATTATGAACATTAAAAAAAATTCAAAGTAGTTGGTTTTTTTTTGTAGAATATCCAGAGGCTGTTCGAGAAGAATAAAAAAAAAGAACTTTTTTCTGCTTTTATGTAAATTGCTTGCTTTTAAACTATCCAATGAATGAGAAACTTTCTAAATATAATTTATTTATTAATTTAATTCTATCATAAATAACTTGATAAATAAATAAAGTCATTATTTTTAAACATAACCCTCTTTCTTTTCAAAGCTCCTTTTTTTCGTGAGAAACCTGGCGTTGTTTAACATTTGTGTATATCTCTTTAATATGTCTTAATATAAATCAGATGGAATTACATGACTACTTCTTCTTCATTCAATATGTAGCGAATTTTGTTTTTGTTTGAGTTTATTTGAAAAATCCAGCCCCAAAAATAGTCTAAAGTTTCGAGGGGACCCTGGAGAAGTTTCGGGGAGCCCCACGGCTCCAAGGAGCACAATATAAGAAAGGCTGTTCTAAACTTTCATGTAAGTATGCCAATTTCCTAAGCTAGTAGACATTATAAATAATACAACACTAGCATTCCTACCCACAAAATCAAGTGGCCACCATCTGTTGACAAAGATAGTGCCAACTTCTGCGGGGAGGGTGTAGTGTTGTCAGCACCATGAACTCTCCAGCTGCTCGGTTTAAAGGTATGGCTTGATTGTGGGCTGACACCATGGAGACAGGTGAGAAATCACATAGCTCAACTTTATTGCAACCTGCTTCGGTGGCCACATTGTCTAAAGCGTTAGACTAAAGCGCTACTGACAGGAAGATCCGGGTTCAAATCCCAGTCGGATGGATTAAGGGTGTTTTTTCCAAATTGGTATTTCAGTCTCCTACTAAGCAAACGTGGATACTCTTCCGCTAAATTAAACCTTTCTCATTCTTAACTCTTTAGCATAATTAGTACGCATGCGTATAACCTGAACAAGGGAGGTGTTAAAAAACTTTCTTATGTGTCCAAATCAAAGGCTTGTTAGAAAATATCGGCGGTATTCATAAGTGTTGTTATTTGTGTGCAAATCTTCATCCCAAAGTCATATTTAAATACCTTAATCACGTTTAATGACATCTGGAACCTTTTGATACTAACGTATACTGAAATTATAAACAGCTTTTCATTATTTATGTTTCAAATCAAAAACTGTTATGCTTTAACCATAAAGTAGCTTTTTAATTTTTAAGTTTCATATTTTATATACTAAAAATAATAATTTTAGTTTATAGATTCCCCGTGCAAAGAACGGATATATCAGCTAGAGAGAGAGAGAGTGTGTGTGTGTGTGTGTGTGTGTAATATACGTTTTTATCTGCCTCAAACAAATTAAATATTTTTATTAGTGTCGTAGCATAACGTTACATGATAAGCGAGGATTGTTTTAGAACTGGTATTTTCATAATAAGCATCATAGTTACGGTGACCATAATTTTTTTTAGAAAAAGCAGGACATTAAAATATATCACATATATGAGTAGCATGGTGTGCGACGTGCGTGTATAACTTATGTATAAAGTAGATAGAAGAGAAATAATAGAGATAGAGAAATAAAAATAGTTTAAAGAATAAAAACATTTATTAAAATTCACTTTTGAATACTAGTTTAAGAGAGCGAGTTACATAAAGTCAAAATTATATACATCAAGTATTAGATTGGCTTTTATTATTGTGTAGTCTTTTTGTAAATAATACTTGTGCCTAAAACTTCTGAAAAATAAATATTTTAGGACTAATCACGTGTACAAACCCATTAGTAAATAAAACATAGGACTACAGTGCTTAAAAAATTCAATAAAGAGAAAGTGAATTTTAAAATAACAATTTAGGAACTCCTTGTGCCGGCTTTTGCTTCATGATCATAGCATTCATATTTATCTGAGCTATGAATCTTTTAGAAACACTTCTTTAGATGTCAGGTATTGGAACATTTCCATACAGGTTTCGTCAAAATTGGTGTGAACCTGCATCACAGCCTTTAATGTCCACTGAAGAACTCGTGGCAGGCAGGCAAAGTATAAACTCACATAGCAACTGCAGGTTTTTAAGAGGTTGAAGCTTGTTGTTCATAAAATTAAACACTTCCAACCACCTGGTTTGAATAGGAATTTTACTCTCATTCCACTCGGGAATTTTGTCCCCAGCTAGAAAGTTTGTTAACGCTGTAATTTCGTCAAAAAGACAATCTTCATCTACAGTAGAGCCAATGGCATCTCTGAAAGCCTCATACGAAGCCAGCACCTTCTCTCACGAAACATTCTCATGTAATCTGACCCATTCAAAAAGTTTTAACTGTTGCATATTAGCAGTCCATTTTTTCAAGTATGCAATGCAACTAGAGTATAAAGCCTTAGCTTCTGTAGAAAAATCACTTCTGTAATTCACCTCGCTGACTGTTTCAATGCTGCTAAGACAGCTTCTTACTTTCACTGGCAAGAATGCAGAATTTTCCCTGCTTTTCAATTTCTCAAGCAGCTCAAAATATTCTAGTGCGGCATCAGTCGCACACTTATTATCACCTTCAATATTTAAAATTGCCTCGTGAAATAGAAAGCTAACATTGAGAACAAACCACAACCATGCTTCACCCACAGGGTTTTCAAACGAATGTTTCAATATTGTTGGGCAAGGAGGAGAAGTTAGTAAATACTCCTTCAAAGGTTCATACATTAAGAGAATACGCTCCACAGCTGGTATCAAACAGAGGAATCGAGTCTTTGAAAAAGATAGCATCTTCTTGTACTCCATTTCAACAGACTCACAAAAAGTTTTTAATGTACTTACACGAACAGTGTGGATATAAAAATGTTTGTAAATCTTGATAACTACTACTCAATGTCAATCGGTAACAAGTCTGTTGTATTCTGAATGCAGTTGCTTATCACATGTGCAACACAGCTTACGCCAACCACAGCTTCTGCACAAGAGTTGTTGAGCTTATTGAACAGGTTTGTTCCCCCCATCGATTAGGGCCGCCAAAATTAGTGTTGGTATTTTCTGCAGAAAGACCAACACACTTTTCCACTAAATTTAATGAAAACAAGGCAGAGTACACGTAGCTGTGTAGCTGCTCAGATGTTTCCCCAGGAAGGCCTTTCAGTTCCAGAATCTTGACTTTTACTCCCTGGGTACAGTCAAAGCATCGTACAATCAATGGCACTATCTTAATGTTATGATGATTGGAAGAATCAATAATAACGCTGAAATAATGTGCTGTTCCTAAATCTATATTCAATCTCTCCTGGGCCTCCTTCGCTAAAACGTATTTTTACAATTGCTTCCGTTTTAGTGTGGGCTGAGGAGAACTTCTGTTCGAACATACCTGCTACCAGCTTCGACGTACAGTCAAGGGAACGAAAACTCTGCATATGTTTAATTGTATAATATGCAAAAGTACCCTCTTTGGTAGCCAAAAGAAAATTTTCAGAAGTTAATACGTTTTTTTTAAATAACTTGCTTATCGTACTACTTGATGTGGCTGCATTTACTGCTAGTAAGTGTTTGCGTTGCTTCAAATGCCTCACAATGCTTGTGCGACCACTATTGCTTAGGTCAACTTCACTTCTACACAGCTCACGAATAACAATGTGAGGATTATCACTGTTTTTTAGTTTGATGAAAGGGTATTCTGTTTGTAAAGAAGAATTAAATGAACATTTTATGCGTGGCTGCCCCATCTCACAACACTTTGGTATACTTTATTTTATTATTATGTAAAAACTAATAGAACAACCACAACACACACTCACAGACTTGTCGAGACAACTGAAGACAAAGAAAACAAATTAAGACCGAAAAAAGGGTATAGGTAAGACATGAAAAACGATAGGCTAGGTGTTATTATCACATAGAGCTAATAAAGAAGTTCTAATCCTGTTCGAGAGAGCGCAGCACATGTGTTGAGTTGCTCAAGGATGATGTTCCTTGCGCTGGCGTTGTTCAATTCAAAATATTATTTTCTCTTACTTCAAAACTAAGTATTTTTGGAAGTACTTGGTTTTAAAAAACAGTACCTTTTGCTGTACTATCGCATGCTATGTAGGACAGCAGGACATCATCCCAAAAAACAGTACTGTACTGCAAAAAACAATACGTATGGTCACCGTAATCATAGTATACGGGCATTTACATTTAATTAGTTGTCATCCATAAAGGATCTTGTCTTTATTTGGCTTACAGCTTCTCAAAATAAATCTAAACCGTCAGTGTTAAGCTAGAAGACACAACCATCAATTTTTCCTAAAGTAAAAAAAAAAAGGTCGCTTATTGTTATAATTGTTGAGTTTTATTACACAACTATACTAGAGCATTGGGTTTGGCTCACGTAAAAAAAAAAGATAGTTTTAAATATGTTAGTTACTATGAACTCTAGTGTCTGAAAATCAAATATTACGTGTACTACTACTATTTTAAATTTTATTTTAAAGTGATTTCACAGAAAACATGCTTGCGAATTATATCCTCCCTCTCTCCCTCCCCCACCCCACCTCCCGCCAAGTTAAATTCAAGTAAACTAATACAAGGTGCTCTTAACGATTGTAGCGCTAAAGTGGTTGCTTGAATAATAAATTCCCCAATAGACCCACAAAATTGAGAAAACATATATCTAATATTTTTTTTTCTATTTCTTTTATTTATATATATTTGTTGGGTAAGTTTATTAAGAATTCCACTGAACTAATGAACTAAATTTAAGATGTAGTTCTATAAGCATATATTTTCCTCTAGAAAATCTTACAACGAACTTTATACATCAAGGTATATGACAACACAAGACTAACAGACAAACTTAACATATAACCCTACAATTATTATTCCAGATCTAGTCCTAGGGACCTGAATTTTATAATACTAGCCTATATTCTTTTAGGTACTAGAGGGGATAGAACAAGGGTCCCTAAGGCCTGAAGCTAGCCTCCCTTACCAATGTATCACGGAAATACGTTCTATTCATATTCACACGAAGGATGATAAAAATCAGTCTTGTCGACATGCATTGTGATACTAGGAGAGTTGTAATGGATCGGACAACTTTCCTATCTCGCTGTGTCTCCAATTGCACAAAGGTGAAAAATCACTATTAATTAATTATTCAAAAGATTGATCACCTGCCAATTTATTGTCTCAAGCCGGAGATTCCACTGAACCTGTCTGAAGAGAGTTCTACAACGTCATCGTGTCAAGTTAGGTTATTAAAATGCACTTTGGGATATTACATAATGCATTAATGTGGCTTTCAATTTGAATAACTAAATCTATGACATTTTAAAATAAGTAGGCAGAGTATTTAGATTTAGTTTATGCTATATCGTAATATAGATATTAGTAGGGGATCATATGTAGTCCCGTGGCGGAATTAGTGATGGGAAGGTGGGGGGTGATTTTTTCATCAGAAACTATCTGTAGATTAATAATTTTCATGGTGTCACTCTTTGGTGTGTGGTGTATAGCATTTATGACGTCATCAAGATGGCTGCCAATGAGATTCAGAGAATCTACATTATTTCGGATGATTAGCAACCGATTTTATTTTTAATTACTCATATTAAGGATGGTTAAAACGTTTACGAAAAAGGTGCCTGAAGTATTCACTCTAAAATAAACATTATTTGAGATATTTGTATACGTACTATACAAAAATTTTACAGTGAGAGTAATGTGCACCAGATCATTGGGTAAATATGTTCGACGTGCCAAAGAAGCTCACAAACGTACTCTTGTTGCACTGTACGATTGCTACATGCAGGTTTTCTTAATGAAGTATCTATGTTTGGACATTCTGAATAAGGTTCAAGAGCTACAAAACAGAAGCATTGAAGGCATTTATATTCTGAACCTGTTATAAACCATTCAAAAGTGTAATCTATCGGAAAAAATGAATGAATTCAACCAAATTCATGATCAGTCAAATTCAACATTTAAAATTACTCGGGAATACATGACCATGGTTGAATGTTTGTTGCAACTAATGAATGAGCTCAATAAGAAGGGGTGATTGAGACAAGCACATTTTGTAATTTGAATCTATAATTGAGTACTTTTTGCGTTAGATTTCCATGATTGCTCTGGTATGTTGGCATATTATCTTGCAGAAATGAGTGCTTTGAAAGAGGCATAACCCATAATATAGTTTACTTATGGCTTAGTAGGCTTCACTCAAAACCCTAGAGCCCTTGCACGATATTTTCTAAGAGCACCAGAACTTCATCGTATACCTTATGATACATCAAACATAGCAGGGGTTTTAGGACAAACACCATCACATAAACACAATTACTACTCTAAACACGCAATAATTAGGGAGGAGATTACAATAAACAAAGTAGGTATTGAACTTAAACGGGTGAAAAATCGTTTTTCATATGAAGGTCCTGAAGTTATTACCGTTTCAACCAATGCTGTTTGTTCAGAATGCATCATAAAAGGTGTCTGTCAGATGCACATTCTTGGTAATACACTGCATGATGAATTCAAAATACAAAGACTCGTGTCTGAAACCAACGACATCACTTTATGGGAACCAGTAAAGAAGAATAAATTAAATTTGTGTTCAGGCGTCAAAAGTACAATTAAAATAAAAGAGTCTAACATTGATAAAGATTTAAAATCAGACAGATCACTCTTTGCTCAGCTGCTTGTTGTAAGCAAATCACATTGTGACGTAGATCTACGTGAGACAATAGGTAGGTGTCTATGAATGGTCTGCTGTACCAAGATTACTTTTCAATTATGACGGCACTATGCATCCTTGTTCTCAAAAGAGTAATTTGTTAGATGTTTTGAAGTAAATTCCACCTACACCACAAAGCACCGTTTTCAAACCACTTCAAAGGCAGATTTTAGCAACACTCCCGAGAAATTTACATTTTCTGTGGCAGTTATTGAGGGAATGCAGAGCTTGGAGCATTAGAAAAGGGTAAAGACATGCAAACATTTGTCTGAAGCATTTAAAAAGAAAATAGAAACAAAGTATTGGGACTACAATGAAGTTCACCTTGTGTTCGATACATACAAAGAACATTCCACAGATAATACGACAAGTCAAAAGAGAAACAAGTGAATTGTGATGGCTTTCAGATGTTGCCTCCTCAGGTGGTTCCTTAGACCATCTTCGGACCATCTTCGGACCATCTTCGGACCATCATCGGAGTACACAAGAAGAGGTAAATACAAAGATAATTATTCATGCCATCAATGCCGCAGAAAGAGGAGCAACAAAATTTTATATTCATACAAGAAACAAATATTTTGATTTCTAGTATAAGAAAATATCCAAAACTTCCCACCGCATCTTACTTTGTACTCACTTCCAAAGAATATATATCGAGTGTAGATTTATCCAATTCACTAGGCCCATTGAAGGCTTCTGCACTGCCAGCTTTCCATGCCGTGTCTGGATCTGATTGCACAGGCACTTTGTCAGGGAAAGGTAAACTTTCATGCTGGAAAGCATTCAGTGCAGCGATGGAGGAAACCATGTTTGCTCTTTGCTCAATAGGAACCAAAGACATTATTCCTGATAAAGTAATGGCAGTACTAGAAGAAATAATCTGCCAAATCTACCAGTACAAAACAAACATTAATAAACCTATAGTTGTGTGTTGTCTATGTTTTCAAAGAAACGAACTGGGAACAGTTACCACCAATAAGAAGTGCTTTTACACCTTCAATGAAGAGGGTCAACTACCAAGTGTTGATCTGGAACCAAGACTGTAATCCTCAGCCAATAAGTCCATCCCTTATTGGACATGGATGGACCATGTAGAATGGGCAAGTAGCTCCTGTTCTTTGCGAAATGCCACGTGCTCCGGACTCGATTCTAAAGTTGGTCAGATGCTCTTGCATAAAGATAAGATATCATCCATTATGTAAATGTACTGTGAGTAGCCTATTGTGTACTGATATGTGTGAATTTGGAAGTAGAGGCGAACAATGTAACAATGATTCACATATATTATCAGAAGAGACATATTATAGCAATGACGATGATATTAACAATAGCAGCGTTGATCACATTTAGAGGATTATTTACTGACGCTGCTGTGTTTTTTTATTATTCAGATTTGTAATCTAATTTGTATTCAATTTTAAATTAAATAACAATTATTATTATAGAAAAATTAATATGAAATTATTATAATATGTTCCTATTAAAATGCAAAACAATAGAAATTATTGAATTTGAAAACCATATTAATGCAAATATCCCGAATAATGTTTACTTCAGAGTGGATAATTTAAGAACCTTTTTCGTAGACATTTTAATTATCTTTAATAAGTCATTAAAAAAGAAAATCGGTTGCTAGTTACTTAGATAATGTAGATTCTTTTAATCTCATTGGCGGCCATCTTGAAGTCATAAATGCTATACACCACACACCAAAGAGTGACACCATGAAGATTATTCATCTACATATAGTTTCAGATGAAAAACTCACCCTCCCACTTTTCCATCAAAAACTCTGTCACGGAGCATATGTATCCACATATTATGCCTCCCTACTATATGTATTGCTTCATTTACATTACATCCGTGGCTTACACACTCTGTAGTTGGATAATATCATTAATATTCTGCATAAATACCAGTATACAATTATTTAAAAATTATTTTACACATCATAAGTTCACATGATTTAATTATAGTATGTATATATAATTAATTAGAAATTTCCTCTAAAATGTATCAGAAACTTTTAGTAAAACCTCCTTGTGGGTTAATTTATAATTTATCAATACATTATTAACTAAACGGACTAAGAATATAAATACAATAATAAATTGTAATTATTTTTGCTCCGCCATTGTGTCAATATGAGTTTACAGTTTTCAAATAGCGGGTTTCCTACCAAAATCAAATTGTAAAGTTGCACCAGTGCTCGCAAGATCTAAGGCATTTGTTTCGCAATATCTGTTTTTATATAGTTGTTAGTTGGTGACAAGGATGTTGAAGTTCGAATTTCGGCTGGGGGCCCTGGGAAAATGAGGGCGAGGGTGGTAGTTTCCTAGACTGTGAGTTATCATGGTTGGTTTTACAACTCCTCTCCAATACCATTCAGTTTCACTTCCTCTAAAACGACCCCTATAATCCCTCTAATAGGTTAGCACTAAAAATACACAAGAACATTATGGTTTGAAAATTTAAAATATTAAAAATAACAGTTGATGAAATTAATACAATTAGAATGTATGCATACATAGCACATAACCCAGATGCAGTGTGTATTTGTGTTGTTTTTTTGTGTGTATTTTTGTAATTTTGATCACTAAACTCCTACCTAAAAAATTTGAAATTAGATTTTACTTTAAATAAACTATATTAATCGACTTAATAATCACCGGTTACGATTAATTGCTGATGCACTAATAATCGCCCAATAGCGATTCATCGGTATCCGCATAGGTGCACCCCTATTAAAATACATCTTTGTGTACAGATATTACAATAAACAAATTTCAAATTTAATAAATAAAACAAAATAAGGAGGAAAGTAAGAAAAACTGCTATTCAGTATTAATAATTATTATTAGTAGAGAACAGCTCACAATAAACAGACAGTTATTAATGATGATGCTCTTCCTTAAATAAATGTCTAATTTTGGTTATTCTTTGATGATAAAAATCAAAACTCCGGTATCTAGAGCTAACGCTGCTTACACAACGGCCGAGAGGGTGGCGTCTGTAAGCTACTGATAGAAAACATTTTAGGATTTTGGGAAGCACGAGTGGATACAGCTCACATGTTCTAGGGCATAATGGCAAAGGACTTTTACTGTTTTATTTAGTTTTGTTTTATTAATTCAACACTCATATACCCTGAAAATCACACGCTACCTTGACAAATTGCCTCCATCTTGTTCGGTCTAGTGCCTCTCTTCTCCAATCTCTGTCCACCCCCAGCTGGGTTAGGTCTTTTTTCAGCTCATTCTGCATTCTAGGTCTTCCAAAGGGGTGCATCTTTCTTGGTATTCCATCCATGACTGCTCTGGGCATTGCAACTTCAGACATCCTTGCCACATGATCATTCCATTGTATCTGTCTGCTTCTTAAGATGTTTGTGATGTTGCACCCACCAATTGCACTGTAGACTTCTTCGTTTGTCCTCTGTCTCCACTCTCCATGATGGGCCCGAGTATTTGCCGTACCCTGCTCTCGAAGATATTGAGCTTGTCTCGATTGGTCTTCCTTGCTGTACAAGTTTCAGAGCCAATGAGTACAATTTTATTCTTAAAAATATTAAAAAAAAAGGATATCCCAATAGAGTAGTTGCGATAAGGAATTTCGGCGCACTTAAAGGTTTCAAATTTCATCATAATCATTGTAAACGTAGCTGAAAAATAATTTGTCATAACAAGCAGTGACAAATTTGCGTTGAACACTTTCCAATCTGAGAGAGTCGTTTAAGGTGATGCATTTCCACGCCACACTAACATGTGCTATTTTTGATCTTACCAAAACAAAATACAAACTTATAGCTCGAATACAGTCAACCTTAGAGAATGAAGATGTGATAAACTTAATAAGACCGAGTAATCTAAGATAATGATAAACTCTATTATACATTATAGCGCTTTTAGTATAATATAACGCCTACGTGAAGGATTTCCATATGGTGGCCCACGGGCAACATGTGGCCCATAATGCCTTTTTTGTGGCCCACGAAGCTTCTTGTAAAAGTAATCTAATGTAGTAAAATTGAAGTTCTTAGCCTAGAACAGAAAATTTGGACTGGCGTGGTAGAAATACATGAAAGCTCCAATTGGTGTTCATTCAGTAATAATATTAATTGCGCTCTAATTTTATAACACCAGGGAGGGGAGATCGAGTTTAGAATCTCGCCCGGGTGAACTGTCGATGGTTTTCCACTCTCCCTCCACGTAAATGCGGGTTCACTTCCTCTAAACTCAACCTTCTCAGTTCCTAAACTATTAGCATGTTCATTACTTAAGCATACAACCCGAACGGGTAGTAAGACGTGGTGCTAAATAAATAAATAAATATAAAAATGTGTATATCCACGTGAATCATATTTTCTGCCACTCCTTAGCCGATTATGATATGGCCCGCCAATAGAATCATGGATTCAATTGTGTCCCTTGGACTCTTTTAAGTTGGAAACCCCTTGTATGGGTCATTAATATAAAAACGACGTTCAATAATATCAACATAAAGTTTAAAGTGAAAGAATAGGGGTGGTTTTACTAGTGAAATATATAACCTTAATTTTGGATTTATTGATTAATATTCCATTTTCGGCAAACCATCGTGATATACCATTTATGTTTATTGGCAATTCTAAACAGATCGGAACAAAATTTTACAAACCATAACTGTGCCATAAAACATTTTCCTAGTGTTTTAAGTGCTTAAAGTAATATAAATAATAAAAATATAATATTATTTAAGCCTGAAACAAGCAAAAAAAAATATTCGAACTTCGATTCAGATTTGAGAATATTTAATATATTCTATTCGAGTTCACTTCGAATATAAAAAGTGGACTTCGGACATCCCTATGCTAGAGTCAGTTTAAATGGTAAGAGACCTATTTTGCGAGTAGCTCATAGACCCAGTCCTAATAATAATAATAATAATAATAATAATAATAATAATAATAATAATAGTAATAATAATAATAATAGTAATAATAATAATAATAGAGCCGAAGTTAATAATGTCTTATTATCAAGATAAATGTACCTGCATTAACTCGGGCAAAGTATGGCGAGACCACACTTATAAATCACAAATAGAATACAACACCCCCATCTTCCACCCCCCCTAACTTCCAAACCCACTATATCCCCATCACCACTCAATGTACCCGGCCCAGATTGGAACCTCAACCTCCCGTCATCGGGAAATACAGTATATTAAGAGGTTTACCCACACCTGTAGAAACGTGGTCCAAATATCAAGCTCACTTAGTCTGCTTTGGCGGTTAATAGTAGAGTGGGATTCTAAGGGTGATTTTCTCAAAATGATTTCCCATTTCTACCCATCAGTACACTTGTTTATGGTTCACGTACTTTACATGGCTTCACTCTTACACCAATAGCGTGATTAATTTATATGTACGCTTATCCTAAGCTCATATTAATACGCGGG
>CABEEJ010004037.1:18453-34226 GCA_901482245.1 Timema douglasi
GTCTGAGGACATGTAGCTACCGGTGCGGGTAACAACAACAAAATATTTATAATATTTAGCACCGCGTCTTACTACCTGTTCGGGTTATACGCTTTAAGTACTAATTACGCTAATGGAATAGGAATTGGGAAGGTAGAATTAGAGGAAGTGAACCCGCATTTGCGTGGAGGTAGAGTGGAAAACCATTTAGGAAAAAAACCTCAGTTCACCCGACCGAGATTCGAACCTCGATCTCCCCGTCCTCTGCGGTCGAGCTCAACACAACAAGCGCGTTAGCCAACTACGCCACCGAGGCGGGTAACAACAAAATAATAAGGAATAGATTACCACCACTCGAATAGTAAACTAATCCCCCCTCTCCGTTTATTGAATAATTACATCAAACCTGACGATATAGTAAAGAAACACGAACTTAAAAAGTAATATAATGCACTTGCTAAAAACTCTCCCACTTCCACTTGGTGGCGTGTTGTGTAGAAACTGTTGCGCAGGCCGCGTCCGTTCATGATCTTTCCTTTCCCGTGTTGTGTTACGTCTTTTCGTCAATTATCTCCACATCCTCATTGTAATCTTCATCTACCTTCCCATCTTATCCCCTTCCCCCGCCCATCACTCTTCTTTGGACCACACAAAAAGAAAAAAGACTACAACCACATGTTCTTATTTCCTCTGTTGAACAATTTCACGGTCTTTGTCATGCCACTCTGACGTCATAGACAGCAGCCTAGCGGATTGGCTGGAAGTTGCTTGCAAGGTCAATGACGTCAATGTACATTTTCTTTTTCCCGACAAAACCACGCCTCCATAGATATACGTATGTGTGTTTTTTTTTATCTCGATGAACTGTCATAAAAACATATTTTAGTACTCATCTGGGAAATTTGGAAAACCGCGTAGTGGATTACCTTTATAAAAGCGGTATGCAACTATGGACCCAGAGTCAGTCGACTGTTAGTTGCTTTCTGACACGGACCAGAGGAATACTTTATCGCAAAACAAGTGCAGTGAAAAAAGTGAAACTTTTAAAAATCAGTTGCAATAGCATTACTTTTACAGAAGATTAAAAACGTCAACCTATGATATATTTTTGTTATTCATCAAACTGCGAGTTTTGTTCGTTTCTTTTAAAACCAAAACTAGTTTAGTTTTGATTTTGAAAATTTATATTTATTCTTTCTCGTGTTTTTTGTTGTTTCTTTTCAAAAATCCTTCTAAAATAATGTATCCTAACCCGCTGGATCGCAAGCACTCTACGATCCGTCAAGTCATTGATAAGTTCCTATGCCCGGACGGGAATAAGAAGAATAACAACAAAAGTGGTTCTTTTTCATCGACGTCATCGAACTCTTGTAAGAACCAGAACAACTCTACAACGAGCTCAGATCGACGAAATATCTCCCCGGGATGGGGGAAATAGATTTTTTTAAAGCTATTTTATTTCCTTTTTCAATACCACTTGAATTTTCATTCTTCCTACTGTCGTTTAAAATGATATTATTTTAGTAGTTGTTAGTAATCGAAGAATGTGTGAACCACAGAAGATTATCAGTACCAAACCCAAACATCTGTTAAACTAGAGTCGCTATGGACTACGCGCCCAACAGAGGGAAAGGATAAACACTTGCTTAAAAAGGTGAGCAAAAAAAAAAAAACATTATTAATTTTGTAAATTAATCTTTGCTGACGGATATATTTGAAATGTAAATTGCTTATAAATAGTGGAAATTATCATTAATAACGGGTGACAACCATTCAAAGGAGCTAATTGAAATACGTTTGAAAAATCATTACGCGTTCAATCATCCCGCGGCCATGAATAATTCTTAAATAGTTAAATATTGATTATTTTCTATGCCACCGACATTCAGGTCCTCCAGTTGGACTAAATCTACTTCGAATCCTGGTAAAGGAAACGTCATTTTCTGGAAGACATACTGAATTATATTTTATCAGTCTCTGACGTTAATAATCACTCTAGATTAAGTGCCTCCCCGAATACTAATTAGCATAAACCATTTTGAGGAAAATATGATATATTTTATTTTAACCTACTTACATTTTCAAACTTAGAACTATTAAAATATGCTAAGAATATTTTATTAATGTGTATACACACGCACACAGCTATTGTTGTAATTAATTGTTTGGATTTGTTCTAATTCAATTTTATTATTAGAAACATTTTTACATTTTATTCGCTGTATATTTCTCGTGGAGTTGTTTTTAAACTTGTTTTCGCACCGGTTTCAGAACGCTGACCTTGAAGATCACACACCACCAATATTGCAACCATTCTCAAAGAAGATGTGGACTAAAAAAAGGGAGGGGGGGGAACTGCAAAAAAAAGATGCTGATCGGGAAAGAAGATATAAAGAGATCGTCTGGCAGGAGGAGTATTCATCAAGTCATCATCACATTCACTCGGATGAAAGTCCCGACTAAAGACAGGTCACATAGCTTTCCACTCGCACAAGTGTGGGGGAAAGGAAACGTGATTTGGAGAGTATCAGGGCACCATCAGACGACGGCAGAGTCAGGTGCTCGTAGGACGTATCTGCAATCGGGCGGTCACCGTGAATGTCTCAAGGTGAAGATACAAAACCTACCTCTATCATACAATGATCGCTGTCTTTTAGCAATTAGCAGGGTCTTTGTTATTGGGAACAATGTTTAATTAACACAGATAACACCATAATAGCATTCATCCAGAGTTGCGTGAAATATAATTAAAATAACCGACAGGTTTGTCTCAGTGCCAACGAGTTTGACTGGCTTGTTCGAGACTTATCCGGCTGGGTTAAGGGAAGGGGGGATTTCCGCTTGGTCATGTTCCCATTGTTTCACTTATCATCTACTCAGGACAATTTTGGTGAATTTATTTGATATTAGGTTGCGGTTGACCCCTTTTGGGGTCTACTAATCAGAGTTCATGGCTACAAATCCAGAGGTCCTGGGCTCAATACCCGGTGCTTACAGATTTTCTGTGAAGTAGTGGGTCTGTAACGGGATGAAATCAGCCTCGTGAGGACAATTAATAATGAGCCACTTAAATGAAAATGTAGCGGCTATGGTCTAAAAAAAACTTATATTAATGGCCGTAGGTGTCGTTGTGTTGACCACATGACACTCCTCTATCCATTTAAGTTGGCATCAACTTCGCCAATAGAAGGCGGCCGCTCGGACGGTATGTCTCGATTGTGGGCTGATGTCATTACGTTGCGGTTAGCCCAAACAAGGAGTAAGTCACATACATAGCACAGAAATATAAGTGTTTTCCTTTAATTTAACAATCAGTATCTTAGCTCGAACCAATAGAGAACGAAATATTAAATTTGTACTTCTCTGTGGCCTTTGATGTGGTCACTATATCGTAACTCATTTAAGGTTCTGTCCAATTGCCTTTTGATATTGTTTAGTTCAAGTCCAGGCTAAGGTGAATTTGGATGTATCGGGGCGTGAAAGTGGGTAGTGAGTCTAGAATTAGCGTTAAGTACAATCCCTAACACTGATAATTCTATCTTGCAATAAGGGTGTTTAGGCTACTTTTAAATATTGTTATTAACAATTTATTTTTGTTGGGAAATAATTTTTACTCCCATTATTAACAGACTATTGTTTTTCAACTAACATTGTTTGAAGTGTCTTGAGGTTTTAATAATAAATGATTAAAACTTCAATACATTTTGTTGTATTTTTATATAGCAATTAGATAAGATCCTCAAAAATGATTATTTGAAAGCAAAGGTTTGCTATTCAAAATAGTATAAATGGTTTTCTAACAAAAATAAATATTATAAGCAATTCAGAACTCGATTGAACACCTTTCAAGGCCCATCATAACAATATAACCACTACAGTAAGATTATATTTAAGTCACCATAGCTGTTTAGATATAGATGCCTCTGGTTCAATTCTGGATGGAGTTGACGAAGATATATTAGTTGTTAATCCTGCTAGCCAATTAGTAAATAGGTCCCTATCTAAGCAGTAAGATTGGGTCTGCATTTGCACTGTTCTGAGTTAGGTTAGTTTTAAAGTAATCTATACCCGCTTCGGTGGCCGCATCGTCTAAAGAGTTACTCCTGCAGTAGATTAGGCTGCCGATGACGGAGATATCGAGGTTCGAATCTCTGTCAGGTGTACTGAAAATTATTTTAAAAATTGTTTAGTAAAAATCACTTTCCCTCCATGAAAATGCGGCTACACTCCCTGTAAATATACCTACAACTCTTCATACCTAAAACCATTAACATAACTATTACATAAGCGTATAGCCCGAACGGGTAGTAAGACGTGGTGCTAAAAAAAAAGAATAATTTATGGTTCTAGAGAGCGCGCGATAGGTAATAAAATAGTATATATATGAAACAAAGTGTCCTGAAATAAATATTATAAACGAAACAAAAATTTAAAAATTATTAGGATCCTATAATCTTTATTTCTTTACATCAAATATAGCTCATGTTATTAAAAACAATATGAAGAATGCTGTGATACAGCTAAAACAAAACTAAAAAAAAGTCTTCCTCATAAGATGTTCGAGTGTCTGATATTGCTTTTTGCTTTCAAAGTTTTATCCTGATTAGTAAAGCCGATATATCTTCTTTCTCTGACTAGTTATAATAGAACAAGAGGTTTTTGACACCTCTATGGCGGATTGAGTACACTATCATGAATAATTGAATTGATTTGGCGCGAATGTCTGCGCACACTTGAAGTGGCTTGTTTATAACTATTCAATCATGATGAAATATTACAAATCATGAGCGCTATAGCCCAATTTTTACAAGAAAGACCTTTTACAAAACACACTATCTTATGTGGGTTTTTCTTTTGCGGCCAGGAGTGATAACATTTTTGCAATTTATTAGTGTTATTTTATAGTTTTTTTATCTCCAGATCACATGACTTGACGTATTAATACGGTAAAGTAAACCATTTAACTATTTATATAGTTCTTCTTATAGAAATTGGACTGTAATTGGTCAAGCTTGTTTCTATTTTGAAACGGTTGAATAAATATTTTACGAGTTGCGTTTTGAAATAAATATTTGTTTCCTTAAGAATATAGTGACAATAAAAATTTAGAAACCAACTAAAATATATAAGTTAATTATCTGATTAATTCGTATTGTGTTGAAAAATAACTAATCTTAAAAACCACTTTTACTGTCCGTTAGATTGGCTAATATTTTTAATTTTTGCACCCCATCTTACTACCTATTCAGGTTACACGTATATTTACTAATTATCTAGTGAGTTAGCGATGAGGAGATTTGAATTTATAGGAGATGTACCCGCTTTTGCGTACAATGGTAGTGTAAGAAAATTTTGGAAAAAAAACCTCAGTATATCCAACCGGAATTCGAAATCCGATCTTCTTGTCATTGGGAGCTTAGTCTAACACAAGCGTGACAAATTAGACCATGTGGCCACTGAAGTAGGTATTGCCTGAAATTAATTAATTAGTATTAATTGAAAGGTATTTTACTAACCAATAAATGAACATGGTATAGTCAGTACATGATAACTTTGGTACTTTCAAATAACCGATGAGACGTTACTTAAAACATGTATAGTATGTATTCATCCTCCTTGCAAACATTTTATTCTTTTAACAAGTGAAGCCAATTTTTATCACTTGCGATTAATGACAAAACATGTTTGCAAAATAAGACTATTACAGAATGGTTTTGTTTTTTCTAAAATTCCAACCGTTATAAATAACTATAAGATACCAATAATGGGATATATATGTATATATACATATATCTGAATTGCATTGATTTTTGCATATTCAAACAATAAATTAAAAATCTAGTTTAGAAACAAGAATGAAGACTGATTTGAATCTCGGCTGCGATATAATGAATTCGTTTATACGTTGTGCAGAAGTCAGCCTAGTAATAAGGATTTACAATAGTAGTATTGGGGTTTCAAACCTTAGTGAGCCCACTTGTAAAATAATAACATAAAATATCGTTTTAGAGGGTATCTTATAAAAATAATACAATACTACATTCCTCATGTGCTTTATCTATACTGTTTTGTTTTAACAAGAATAAAATATGTTTTATAGTATTGTTATTTTTGTCATTGTTGCAGTGATGATCTTGGTGTATCTATGAGCCACGGAACTGGATTCAAGAGCACGGAAAGTTCAAAACGACCATCATCCTCTCATCTAAATCTACTCAAGGATAGTGATCTTCAGCAAGTAATATTATTCTCTCGTAATAAATATCTACTCAAGGATAGTGATCTTCAGCAAGAAATATTATTCTCTCGCAATAAATTTTGTTTGCTTTCAATCACTGTGTGTTCGATTTTGAATCATAAAAATGACAAATTTGAATCTATTGATGATTTGAATAATTTCAAAACATTATATTATTTATTATTTTTACAATAGAGAATAACATAACCAAATTATTTATAAAAAGGTGACATCAATCTCATAGACTTTACAATTTTACCAAATAGACTCTGTTTTAAGAAAACAATGAAGTCAAACATTTATTTATTTATTTTATATTTATACATTAAAAACCATCTAACTTTAAATTTGAAATGTTTTAATATTTATTATTAATTTTAATTATGGGTATCTTTAGACAATGTTTGAATATTTGTACATTGTTAGGTACTAATAGACCATGTTTGTGTAGTATTGTTAAAATATGATATCCCATATTTGGATAGGTAAACAGTTAGATCTTAGTAGCCAATGTTTGGCGTTGTATAATAATATAATGTTAAACCCAATATCCAATGTTTGGATACATATAAATTGTTTGTAACTCACATAATGTTTGATTACGCTATGTAAACTTTGTTAGGTCTTAATATCCAATATTTGGATATGTATAGGCTGCCACGTCATATAATCCAATGTTTGGATACGTATGCTGTGTGAGCTCCTAATATATATTTATTGATATTATGTTCAAACGATATTATAAATGTGATATTTTGAAGATCCCCCCTGTCCCCCAAATAAAATACATACTAGTATTTTATATAAAGTGTAATTTGAATTATTGGAATTGACTGTAAACGGTAACTTTTGTGTATTCTATTAGTTGGAAATTTAGTTAAAAACAATTTATCAGCTTTGCAAATAAGTTTTGACAAATTATTTAAGCCAAGCTTTCAAAATGTCCAAACATATTTGGGATGTAGATGAATGAAAATTGAAATGTTTTAGTAGTTTTTGTACAGTCAGAAGATAAAAATTACCGTGAACCAATGATTATTAAGGAATGCCAAGAAAACGGCTATACTGTTCATCAAAAGGTGCTTTCAAATAATTTGAATTCAAGTACTTTTGGTGTTGTAATAATATATATATATATATATATATGTATATATATATATAATAAAATACCATGCTAGAAATAACTTTTTTTTGTATTAAAAGGTCCATCCTCTAAAGATGGATATCAATTTTACTATTTTAAGAATGAAATGCTCAATTACATAAGTCATTAGCCGGTCTAAATTTGTCTTTTTTACATTATACAATACTTAAATTGATTCACAAACCTATAAACATTATTTAAACTCTTTAAATTTTAAATACAAACCATCATAACATATTTCATTGAACAGTGTATTGTTATTTCTATTGTATTTTAAAGTATATTTTAAAATCAAAACTGAGATTAAACACAAGTAATTTTTTAACTCTATATTTGAAAGAAATTTGTATCATTATAAACATCATGGAAACGCAGAAAGACAATGTTTTGTAAGATATTACAGAAGAGCTAAAATAATTTGGAGATATGTTTTAAATGGTTTGTTTGAGAGTTTTATTTAATTATTTAGAACTACATCAAGCCTTAAGGTGGAAAAATCTTTAGTACAGTTAAATATATTATTAATGCAATTAAAACTTTGGGAAAAAATAGAAAAAAAAATAATTTTGTAGGGTCAAAATTAAACTTTTAAATGGACAAGTTAATAACAGGAATAATAATTAATCATGCATATAAATTGATAAGTATTTTAATTGAAAAAGATTTACAGCTGTTTGTTAAAGTTTGTATTAGACAAATGATGTAAATCTATTTAAATGTGATGTATTATCTAAACAGCTTAGCAAATCTTATATCTCCAAAACAATTATTAGCTTAGTACCAGAAGTTTGTATTTTAATTTAAATGAACTGACACTTTTAGTCATTATTTATGGTATTACGCTTCCTTATTATGGTATTATATTTATATTTAATTTATTTATAATTTATTGAAGTTTTGTATAATAAAAATTTATTTTTATGAGACGTACATTTTGTTCAAGTACATTAAATCATTTTAAAACTACCTATCCTCCATATTTATTTTACAGCACTAACACAACTAATTATATTCAGTAGGCCTACTCCATAGCTAAAAAGTATTATTTTCTAACCAATGGTGTAGTCTTGAAGACCTGGGGGGTCATTCCTTTATTTAAAGTAACTCTATATCTAAACACTCTTAAGTATAAAACTGATTTGGGATTTGAACGTTTAACATTTATAATTCTTTTTAATTGTATTTAGATACAGACACTATATCAAAGTAAGTAATGGTAATGTAACTGAATTTAATAATTTTATGGCCAATCTTAAAGCAATGGATTAATCTAGGTTACACTATTCTCAGGAACAGTTTCGTCATTGACATGATGCGATTTTGTCCTCACAGCTGACCGGTGATCAGCAACCAGGTCTGAACTTATGATAGTAGATCCCTTGGCCTCAAATTGTGTCCATTTAGTTAGATGAATATCAAAGATACGACATTGCTTATAAACAATATAATGGAGTATTTATTAATTTAACTACACTAAAATTACACTCAGCAGAACTACAAAAAATTGATTTTAAGCAGTTTGCTAGGGATTTAAGAGATTCCGAAATATGTCTTCCTCAACAGTCAACGTAGTCCAGATATCTATTCAACATTTTATTTTTAATTAAATATATTCTGAAGCGACTGCAAAGTCTACTTATGGATTCCTTGCTCTATCTCACTTCCATATTACTCGACCACAAGTCTGAAGTCACTATATCAAATTCCGTCAAAATTTTGGAATGTTCTTCACAAACGTCACTCTCATTAAGTCATTAAGCCCACGGCTTGAAATGGTTGTGACAAATCTAGCTCTTAAATGTTCCATAATACTGCTCAATTATTATTGCAACTGATTTAATGATTGTTGTCGCGTCTTCTCAGTAATTTTCACGACATTGAATGTCCCATTTTCAGCTACTTTTATACTTTCTTTAACTATTCCCCCTGATCTGAATTTCATAGATTCAATAATTCATGCTGTACGATGTATCATATTTTATATTTTAAAGCACCAGGGCGGCGCCCCGGCAGGTAAAAAAGAGGCAGGGCACCGACCGGGGTCGTCCTTGCTCGACTACAGCAATATATGAAACCCTTCTACTAATGTTGGTATGAACAGTGCGGAGACTGTTTACCGAGCCGCCGAGAGGCGTTTCAGACGTCCACAAATCTCACGCTATTTAACAAGTGGTTTGTTATTTCAAATTATGACTCACGCCAAAATAGAGGAGAAAGGTATCAACTTGTTCCTATGGAACTAAAAACTATACATTTATAAAAAGTAATGGAAAGGTGAAATTATATCATTTTAAATGGCGTTTCAACTGAAATGTCGCAGTTATGAGATCAAAGTGTGCTTGTTAGACACATATACCCCGATTTAGGTAGAAAGAACAGTATCTGTTAGCTACTAAAGTAACTAACACAATTTTAATATGTTATTATTTTTATTAGCACCGCGTCTTACTACCCATTCGGGTTATACGCACTTATGCTAATGTGTAATGGTAGGGTGATTGTGAGATGAAATGGAAGAAGGAAGGGTTTGGTAATCAGATAAATTTTTGCCGGGACCTAGGATTGAACCCCGGCCGCCAGCATAGAAGTCTGACACCTTACCTCTAGACCACCAGGTCGCCTTTAATATGTTCATACATCAAGTGATTTTATCTGAAGATGTAACCGGTCCCTGTGATGTAGTGGTCAGTACACCTGTCTACAAACCTAGGGGTCCCAAGTTCAGTAACCGGCTGGTACCATGAGTAATTTTCCTGAAAGGGGAATTATCCCTACGTTCATCAGGGTTTGGTTAGTTAAGCTTAAGTTAAGTTTAAGTATTTCCATTGGTTCCACACTCTCATACTCATTATCACCATCACCTCATCTCATCGAGACATGGAAAGAGCTCTCACTGAAAGGATGTACGACTAGTACATTTGGGTGTCTCCTGGGCAACGGTACATTAGTACTGGCTAAACTCTGCACAAACTGGGCTATGAGTAATGTTGCCCAGACGCGCGATATTATATATATGAAGCTGTCACTTTTGATAGATATTGTTAATACCAATAAAATAAAATAAATAATATAGTAATTTTTGCCGTAAAGAAATGTTTATTGAATTCTCTAAACTTTTCTTGCAACAAAAATCAAGATATAGATATAGCTTTCCATGAACAAATAAAGTCAATTTTAAGAGGTTTTTAACTGAAATTTCTAAAATCATTGAGTATTGTTATAGTAGTTTTGAAAAAACTGTCATTCTCGTAAGGAATACCGTGGCGCTATGATAATATTACGCCACATTGGCACCTGAACTTTTTTTTGTCAAGGGGGAAATAGGGGCGGTGGAAAACTGACTATCCTGGTTAAGTTAAGAGTAAAAACCACATAAGAGTTTGTGTACAACTATTCCTTTTCGCTCGACTCTCTACTTACCCCTGTACGAGAATGTGAGGGTCAATGTACCCCTGTCACCTCCATTTTCAGCGCTAATGAAGGCAGAACCCATCTTACTAACCGATTAACCGGGAAATTAGATACACAACCAATCTTGAACCGGAAATCGCATCAAAATGTGGTTTCCTACACTCTTATTTTGTAAATATTTGAATTGAGATCATGAAAATAGTTTTTATTTAATTTCATTAATATATATAGTTTTTAATTTGCTTGTATAGGCCTAGTTTAAAATGTGGTAAAAGGTTTGCACTGATCTAAGTTCTCTAGATTTTAATGTAGAGCACAAAAATCCGCATAATAATATGACGCCTGGCTTAAGCTGTATAGCCTTCTTAATTTTAGCACTATCTGTAGGATAAGCAGGTTCTTAGCAATGAAACCAATTATTTAGGAGAGACATATAAAATTAAAAGGTTATAATTAGAAAAACAAATGTATAGTTTATAATAGTTATTAATAATGTAAAAACTTAACAGATACCCATTTTTAAATAAATTGATAAAGCCATTTTTTTAAGTATTCAAATTTTTAAAATACATTCATCATTTAACTATATTTAAATGAATTTTCCTCCAAAAAAACATGAATACGGTATTCTTTGTCATTTTAAGCATTTTAAACAAAATCTTTAGATCAATTTTAAAAATATTTTGAGTTTAAAAAAATCATTTAACAGTAAATTACCTTTTAACAAATTTTCACCCATAAACTCGAACAAAATCCACAAAACTCTTTTTAATCCGGACAAATAGGGACAAATAGACACAAAGGGCCTATATATAGACAATAATGAGGACAGAAATAAACTTTAACATTCACTTTTTTGGGTTTAAACACATAAAACTTAAAGATTCATCACAATTTCGAGGTAAAAAGTTTTCACGATTACCATACTTTCTCTGAATATGAGAAAGTAGATATAAAATTTTTCAAAAGTCAGTCATCAGTTAACTACTATTATATGAACGTTTATATGAAAAACAAAGATGTACAATTATTTATATTAAAAAAATTACCAGATAGGCTACTCAATTTGTACAGAATCATCGAAGCCATTTTGAAGATGATTACATTTTTGAAAAATCAGTTATCAGTAAAGTACCTTCTTATTCCGACACCTGTGTTAAAAATATCGGTGTTTTATCATTTATGTATTTATAAAATATCGATATTATTTTTAAAAATGTATACTTATTCAACATTTTTGCCTTAATATTACTTAAAAATGCCTAAAAAATGCTTAAAATGACTAAAACAATAGAAAATATTACCTTAAATTCTAAAATGATAAAAAATAACCTATAAAATATATACTTCTATAACTAGGGGGATCATGAACAGAGTTTATGTATTTAAGAGCTTTGTATGTGATGAGCTAAAAAAAGATAACATGTCACTAAAATCTGGGCCCTGCTCATCAGTAAGCAACCATAAATTTGAGTACTAGTACGGATACAATATTTACGTCATCTGTGATCTAGATACAATAAGCTCCATGAAAAATAAATATAAAGTTTGAACAAAATACATCTGTTTTCAATCCGTGACCTGGGACAGACATCGTTGTAAAGTCCACATTTTAGGTCCGAGTTCACATAAAACGTAATGTTCCATCATTATCATGAGATTGATTTTTTCCCCCGTGATTACAATAGTCTATTTTCTCTTGATATGAGAAGTTAGAAAATTTTAAATCAATATATATATAGGCTTATACTCTTCAGGATAAACACAATATATTCTCCATTTATTCTGAATAGTAGTAGTCTTATCTTTACGGAGTATACTATGATAATTTCTTAGTTATAGTATATGCCAAAGTGAAATAATACAAGCTACTATATTTACTCTCAAACGTGCGTTGTAAATACTGCCTGGATTTAATAGGCTTAAAAAAAACACTATCAGAATAATCATGGAGTTCTCTGTAGGTCATGTTGGTGAAGGTTGTCGAAATGATTCTTATGCACAATCAATCACTAAATCATCATCAGATATAACTCATTCATAACTTTTTATTGTGAGGAAAAGAGTTAGACCTTAAGAAATAAATATAATTTGTGGGTCCTATACATATCATTCAAAAAAATGAGGGTTGACAAATACACTTGTTTGGAAATTCATGCTGTGACCCATTTCTTTTCATAATAAAAGTCATTGCAATCATTTGCTATGCACATATTAACTCCTGATGTTCACAACACATTGATTAGCTGGCTGCAACTCTTGTTTAGTTTGTCAAAACTTGCAATAACCTAATTCATGCATGGCTATGCCTGTTAGAGCATGCTCCTTCTGTCTGCCTTGCTCTGTTACAGAAAAACACAGAACCGTCACTAAGCATATTGGAAGAAAAAGGCTATATTATAAATCAACGTTAATTAACAAAAGCGCAAAGGCATTTAATGAAGCATAAAATAGTTTCTATTATAAATGAAAAGAGTAAAAGTTTATTTGAGTCCTATATCCTAGATAATAGTAAATTGAATACAATTTTAGAAACCTTTTTTTAAAGAAACGTTCTACTGTGATAAAGGAAAGAAACGCATTTAGCTTAATTTTTCAAAACAAAATATTAATAGTTCATCTATTTTAAATTATTTTTACCTTAATAAAATTAATAGATTATAAAAAAAATAATGAGGTCATTTAACCCTATTATCTTATGTTTTCACATTGTAATTTTTAGAGATATTTGACAGCCTGTAAGTTGAACATCAATGTGAACCACAAAATGAAAGCCACAGAATTAATATCCTTGGCAAAAATTTCAAAATTTTTGTAAGTCTTTCTTTCGATATGTTTGACCTAGAATTTGAAAAAAAAATTTAATGTTTTTTCGCACCGCCTATATATATATATCTGCCGGAAGGGCTTAAAACACAGGATATGTTTTCAACTTTGCTGCAAACCCTTCCAGTCATAGTTCTTTTAATAAAAAATATATCCTGGGGCTTCGAGCTCTTTTGATTTTTCAGGCCTTTCGAGTTGGCATAATTGTTCATTGTGATGGCTAAATTTAAGCCCATTAAAGTCTCAGCTACCAAAGATATTTTGTCAAAACTTTTGCAAAGGCTCGTTTTGCACGCCATGACGAAGAAAAATGTGTGAAAATCCAAAATGGAAGCAGATAAAAAAAATAGTTTTGAGCATGTCACTAACAAGGCCACCTATTGTAGGAATGTAAAAAATAGCTAGATGGTCAAGAAACCATTTAATATAAAATTATGTGATTTCACATAGAATGACTCTTTTGTGTATATGTGAGAGGTTGTGTGTAAGAATGTAACAAGTTACGTGTAATAACACTCACCAACCGGAGAACCCGCTCTTGGAAGGTCAACTCACGGCACTAGCTCGATCACCGGCCTCTGCACTCGCAAGATACGACGAACAGACTGAACGCCACACCCGAGCCTGCCCACAGTGAAGCTCGAACACGTGTCCAGCCAGCCAAAGAAAAAAGAAAGAAGAGTTCCGCTTCCGGCCACGCGTAGCTTCGAGGCGCTTCGATATAATTCTGGAACTTCCTCTCCCCTTAGATTGTGATGTTCTTCAGCCTTCCTTTCCTTCGATCTCTCCCCCTCTCTGAGAATTATGTTTTGTATATAGATTGGCCATGCCGGGATCGTGACATCACTTACTACCCCACCGGCTTGTGGACAAGAGGTGAGGACGGCGACCTGGGTCTTGGGGAATATTATCTGACTTATCAAAATTACTATTTCGGCGTCATGGGGGGAACTCTGTCAAAATTATCATTTGGAATTTATAACTAATTTATTTTATATTGAAACTTGCAAATGCTATGCGCTTATCGCGGCAGGTAGCGAGACCGTCGCTTTCGTCACCGCTTAAATTTGGGGTCTGAGCCCAATCTTCCCTTAATTTATATTTTTGTAAATAGTGGTTTTTGACCAGAACGCCCAGAGATTGTCTGTGATCCCAGGTTCGAAACCCACCTTGTGTTCACTTCATGAGTCTCGCAGTATTTGAACTCGACTTTGTTTATCGAGTCAAATACCGGGAGTTAATGTGTTACTTAGTTTACTGTTACATTGGGGACTTGCAGGGTTACAATGACGTCACGTTTGTTACGGGCGTCAGTAGAAAACTTAAATGTCTTTACTAGGATGGGATAACTGTTGCGCGGGAGTTACAGTTATACCATTCCTCTTGTGTTAGGAACTATTCCAGTAAGTGAAGCAACTCAGGAACTAAAGACCATAAAATTGAGATCCCGGACTGTACTTTGTTGATAGGTTTCATTTAATGTTGTTTGGTAACCGTCTTGAGGAGGTTCCGAGTTTGTTTACATTTTGATCTAGTTGACTCCGTTGTTGGACGGAGAGGTGCGCTTCACGCACAGTTTAATGTTTGTATTATTCTATTATCGTTTTTGATACAATAAAATTTATTATGTTCAACTAGGTAACACTCTTGCCTGATTTACTGTCTCCCTCACCTTATAGATATTAAGGGGGGGTAGCAAGAGTGTCTGTTAATTAGTGTATGTGAGAGGTTGTGTGTAAGAGTATCTGTTTATTAGTGTATGTGAGAGGTTGTGTGTAAGAGTATCTGTTTATTAGTGTATGTGAGAGGTTGTGTGTAAGAATGTATGTTTTTATGTGTATGTGTATATGAGTGAGTGTGTAAAGCCTGGTTCCCATGACCTGTTGTACGGTTCGTGGTTTGTATATTTACGAGCCTAACCATTCCCACGACGCGTGGTTTGCTCTACTCTTGTCTGTGGATGTGGTACAGTGCCTGAGTCACTACAAGCTTGTCATCAGACGAACCACAGAACTTTGATATTTCAAGCATTCACCGACAGTACACGGGAACGCCCGAGCCATACCAAGCCAACGCGCATCTATCGGTCCCACGACCTGTGATAATGCAATCTAAGAGCCGAATCCATCTAAACACGCGCCGTGGGAACGGAGCTTAAGATTGTCTGTGTGTGTG
>CABEEJ010004037.1:34564-47592 GCA_901482245.1 Timema douglasi
TGTGTGTGTGTGTGTGTGTGTGTGTGTGTGTGTGTGTGTGTGTGTGTGTGTGTAACTAAGCTATAATAATGGTTAATTACAGTTTTAGCCGCAATTAAATATGGTATTCTTTAATTTGAAAAATAACACCTGGACACGGAAATCGAACATGCGACCTTTTTTATAGTACGCAAATTCCTTTAACCAATGAGCTAACCAGGAATCGTCCAATGCTCAGGGTCATTCCCCACTCGTATTTAAAGGTAAAGTCCGTGATGAATGTGAGAAATCTTTGGCTACAAAATGTATGCTCAATTAAGATCACGATCTATCAGATAACGCAGCCACCTTGGACTCGGTAGTTGACTTTTTGCTGCTAGTAGTAGTATAATGGCAACTGTACGATTGCGCATATCATGATGGATTGAATCGCAAAAAGTCAACAAACGAGTTAATGATGGCTGCGTTATCTGATAGCTCGTGATATTAATTGGTCATTCATCTGTACCCGATGATTTCCACACGTCCATCATAGACTCTGCCTTAAAATATGAGTGAAGAATGACCGTGCACACGGGATGATTTCTGGATAGCTCAGTGGTTAGAGCATTTGTGTACCAAGCCAAAGGTCCCGAGTTTGATTCCCGTGTCCGAGTGTAATTTGTTAATTCTAGAATACTATTGCTAAAGTTGATTAAGGTCATAAAAGTATATTAAAATCTTCAAGTTTATTTTATTTAGGGATTTTGGTTAAATATTAGTAGAGATTTCAGATGAAAGTGAATTAATCTTGTCGCCCACTAAGGCGCGCCACTCCGAACTCCACCGCTGAGAAGAAATTTCCGAAATCAAATGGTGTAACTCCCACTACGAGTGTGGCAGAACCACCTTGTGTAATTTCCCTGCCGGAAGCCTCGAGGTTTCTAGAGAAGAATTATCTTCTTCCGGTGCGTCGCGGGGCGCCTGTGTGGGCGGGGGTAGAGGAAGGAACCGTGGGGAGAGTGCGTGCTCGTGTCATTCCGACACCATTTGGGTGCATTGGTTTAGTGCCGGCATTTTTCGAACTTCAGCACATTATAGTTTTTGTTGTAGGTTGTGAGCGTTTTGGATTCTATTCTTACTGTTAATATTGATAAGTAAAATGCACTTTAGATTGAGGTGGAATTTAATATAGTTATTATTATTATTATTATTATTATTATTATTATTATTATTATTATTATTATTATTATTAGCACCGCGTATTACTACCCGTTCGGGTTATACGCACTTACGCTAATGTGTAATGGTAGGGTGATTGGGAGATGAAATGGAGGACCTACAGTTTAACGTGGAATCCGAACCACGGTGGAGGCCTGGCGTTCCCCACATTCACAAGATGTCTTGTCAGAGGTGAAGGAAGGGTTTGGTAATTTAATATAGTTACCATCGAAGTCGAACAGCATGTTTTGATTGGGGTTTTCCTTGTAGATTTAATTAATTAAAAATGAAGGAGAAAAGTTATTCATAAACAAACATTTACTATAGCATTTTGGTCAAATTAAATTTATCAACTTCAAAAACATACGTTAGCAAGAAAAAAGCTTCACCTATCAAAGAAAATACTGTTATGTGCAATGGAATTTGGCCATTTCGGCTGAGTTTAAAGTACTCTACACTGTACTTAATGTAACATATATTACAGTTTATTAGATTCTCAGACTGAATGAAGAAGATTTGGTAATATTATTTCAAGAATATTCCAACCTATATAACCTCTCTCACCACAAGTACTACGATAATTTGGTGAATGTTCCACAAGGTGGTTCGGCGCGGTTCAGTGCGGCACGCCTTAGTGGAAGACTAGCCTAAGTGTAATATTTTTTGCCACCTTATATTTACTTTTCCCTTACAAAGTTAAACTAGATATATATTAATACTGTATTGCAATACAACTTCAGACTCTTTATATAACAATAAAGCTACCTTGCTGTCTAGAGAAAAAAAATGGCCACAAGAGAACAAGGCAGGCTAATGTACATAATGACAAACTTATGATATTATTGTCATAGTGAGAAAGCATGGATTAATTTGAGCGAAAACAATATTTTCTGACAAAATAGTCAAGTAAATAGTACAAATAAACAGGATGACACAAAATAATTATAAAGTGATTGACAGCTATTAGCTATTCAGGATAAAACAAAGGCTTATTTAGAAATCTGATACATACGAAACATCAACTCAAACCATGTTTATTATAGCACTATAAGCTTTATTAATCATCACAACGTTTTGTTCATATTGTTACCTCCATCGATAAATTTGTTAATATAACTCAAAGGTTTTCAACAAGATCAACGCAATATATGTTAAAGGCTCATTCAAAACTTAAAGATCTTTGAAAACCCTTTACAAATTAGGGGGCTATGTTTCTGTGTGTTCACCTCTTCCAAATTTAGCTAATAAACTAAATTAAATCCATTTAATTACACACATAGACCCTCACGAGTACTGCACCCGCGCCCTCTATTAATTTAAAAAGGGTGAGGGGACTTGTATCTTAAATATAGTAGAGATTCAGGTACACATACGTAAATAAACATTAATAATGAGAGCAAAGGATAAGTTAGAATAATATGATTTAATTAAACGAAGTACATGTAATATCATTGACACATAATCTCGATGAGTACTGTCTATAAGTATTAGGTATATATCTGGTAGCTATATATATATAAATATATATAGGTCAGCAAGGGGCGTGAAGCACCTCATGGATGTTCTAGATCAGATTAAAAACCATCCATTAACATCATGTTTTGATCGTGTACCTCCAACAAGAAAATGTATTGAGAAAGTTCTAGTTCGGCTATCATGAGCACCACTGGTACAGAAACCAAGAGAACCCCTCACCTGATGGGCAAGGTTTGCTCACAAGAAAATATATTTAATACTACGGGCCATACAGGGGTGGCAACAGCGCCCCACAAGTTGAGCCCCCAACAGGATATTGATAGGATACAAGCATACGAAGTAATAATTACACTAGCCATGCCTGAGGGGCGGAAGCAGCCCACAAGTTGAACACCCCAACTGGAGTATAAAGGAATACAAGTAATACAATACCACGAGCCAAGCCAGACGGACAAGGGTGGCCCACAAGTTGAACACCCCAACCGGAGTATAAAGGAATACAAGTAATACAATACCACGAGCCAAGCCAGACGGGCAAGGGTGGCCCACAAGTTGAACTCCCACCGGAGTTCCACATAAACTAATATACCTAACTAGGTATCAAACCCAGGCACACAAACAAACAGAACTATCGCTATCCCAGCTAGCCACCTCTGAGAGAGAGAGAGAGAAATGGTCACACAGTGTATGACGTGGAATACATTCCCATTAAGCTGCTGGCCCTAGGACTCAGCTGGAGATACGCGCGAGGCGCTATAACTTGAAGCCCTAATAAACATGGGAGGATACAAACCTAACATAACTAAGCAGGTTTGGATTCTAAACTAAGTAAATACGTGTTACAAGTCTAGTATGCAGCAACAGTATATCAGTACTAAGCTCTTGATGACTGGCTTCTAGCAATTAATATTAATACTTTGCGGTCTAACGGGGCTAAGCCAGTTTAGCCCGTTACAGTACATTCTTGATATACATTAATTTTGTACATCTGGAACACTATAGGATTTATTTAGTCATGTCCAATCTTACAAGTTTTTAATATTTTTAATTTGTTATTTTCTAAAAAAGGAACATTTAAAATTCAACTACACTTTTAAAATGAATGCATATTATTATAAAAAAAACTTTAAATATAGGTATTATTTTTAATTTAAAGTATGCATTTTGAGTGGGCCTATTATACCATATTAAATTTCCCCTTTGATATATTTTGCTAAAAAATGCTCATGATTGAAAATTATTTTACGATGCATTTCAAAAAATAAATAATTTTATACAATTATTTTGTTTAGTTTTTATTAAATGTGTTGTTAAATGTTTCAAAACAGCCAATAAATTTACTTGAAAATCATATTTTTTTAAACATTAATAAAAATACCGTTTGGTGATTCATAAAATTAAAAAAAAATTATATCGTATAATAACTCTACTATTGAACGAATACACATATATCATTTATATGTGCTTGATATGTGTTATAGCTTGGTTTCCAATCCATCATTATATGCGCATCCGTACAGTTGCCATTGTACATTTGGCAGCATAAAGCCCTCCTGAGTCAAAGGTGGCTGCGCTATCTGATATATAGTGACTTTAATTGATCACACATATGTAGCTTACGAATTTTACACGTTCGTTAGAGAATCAGCCTTAAAATATGAGTGAAGAATAACACGGGACGACTCCTGGATAACTCAGTGGTAAGAAAATATAACCAGCCCCATGGTGTAAGTTCACCTAGCTACGAGTCTAGGGGTCCCGGGTTCGATTCCCAGCCGGTACCTTTGTTAGTTTTCCCTTTAAGGGAATTATCCCGATTGTCACCAGGGTTTGGTTAGTTAGGCTTAAGTTAGGTTAAGACTCACCCCGGCTCCACAACTTTATAATAACTATCATCACATCATCTCATTGCGGGTACGTGTAGACAACCTCCTATGGTGTACTCTGGGCAACGTTCTGTTCAGCAGGACCGGCGAGTAGTCTACACAAAAGGCGACCGAACGTGGATGGCCTGACTTACTCGGTCAATTGTACCATACAATTAAAAAAAAATTAATGCATATGATATTTAGATTATATTATAGCCATATTTATCAACTATAATAGTTAGGGTATTTAATTCAGCATTATACTTATTAATTCAACTACAACCTAATCCACCATACAATAATTATTGAACAAGAAATAACAAATAGAGAGGAAATCTAACACTGCCGTAGATCGCTCACAAGAATCTCTAGTTCAAGGGGTTTCAAGCCTTTTGCACTCAGTCCTAACTTGAATATTGACTGCCAAGCTTAATACTAACCATAAAATGACATTTCAAAGGTGCTTTTATGATATGTTTAAAACAAAAAATATAAAAGAAATTTATATGAATTAGGTATAATATTTCGGATACAAATTTTTGTTAAAGTTGTTAATTATAAAATATAACTAAATCTTTAAGAGCTACCCATAAAACAATGGCTTCACATTTTAATGACAAGAATATTAATTTATGAATCATATAAAACGGCGTTAGATATTATGCATAGAAATATATAATGTATTTTCCTGTCACAAGAGATTTTAGTTTTTAAGACCGCCTCTTACTAACCATTCGGGTATGTACTAATTACCCTAATGGTTTTATGGTTTAGGAAGATATATATATATATATATATATAGGAGGTGTACATCTCATCTTGTCACAATCTTCCGAGTATACTCTGAGTTCTATCATTCTGATATCACTACCAACATCACATTTGTAATAGCATAATAGTACTAACAAACTTCTTTAAAAACTAAGTCTAGCATGTATCACAAGCCCACACAAGTATACACGATCATACACGATCACCTCCCCCTTAACCTCGGCCATAGCACACACATCCTGACAGGTTCTAGGTCCACGTGTTAGGCAAGTAAAAATTAGGGAGTGACATAGCATTCGATAGTTCTTAAGCTATAATTAAGTTATAATAAGTTTTAAAGTTAAAATTGTATTGGAATATCTTGGAATATGAAAGAAGTGCGCAGTAACCCCGACAATGAGGATATTGTCAAGTTCCCTCTATAGACTATGCTATCAATACACTCAGAACATTCTAGATGACGATAATGAATTAGATTTAGAACAATCAAATCCAAGTGTAGATAACACTGTTATTGAAGGCAGTCGTCCCAATTTGTAAGCCACTGAGGAAGTAGAGGTGTAAATTAGGCCCAAACAAGCCTTGTAAATATACCGGTTTAAAGTTTTAATGCATTTTATGAAAGAAATACAGGAAAACTGGAAGAATAGTGAATAAAAGTAGTCAAGAATGCAAGGAAATGCGAAAACAAATTAATGAAAAATTTGACAATTATAGTAAATAAATTAATATGTTAATAAAGAAGAAGAAGAAAAAATAAAATAGTACAAATTAAAATATTGAAAAGAGTAGTAAAGAAACTCAGGATAAGTTATGTATAATTGAACTTAATTTTGAAAATTGTAGCTAAGAAAATAAAGAAATAAGATTGAAAAAGTAGTTTTGAAAAATAAAAAGGAAAATAAGAACTTTAAAAGGACTTACAGGCCAGGATTGAAATGTTACCGTTGTAAGAATGAGGAAGGTTAGTTAGAATAAGTCCACCTGTTATTGTATTAACGTGGATAGAGGATGATAAAAATCAGTAGTTAAACACAAGAGGAGAGCCAAAACCAGTTTAGTCACCCTGGTTCAAATTCCAGGCCCTTTCATTAACGGCGACCTTGTGCAATGTGAGTCGTACTTTATTTTTAACATTGCATTTTAATACTCGTTCGGAATATACACTTATGTATCAACCACGCTTATGGTTATACTGATGAGAAGGCTATATTTATAGGAAGTGTACCTGTATTAGCGTGGAGGGGAGTGGAAAACCATTTTGGAAAGCCACCCTCAGTACACCCAACCGAGATTCTAACCTTGACTTCCCAGGCTTCGTTAGTCTAATCTACTACAAGATTAGCACCTTAAACCATGCGGCCAACAAAGCGGTTGTGTTTAGCTCATTAGTCCATATGGACATCATCAGTAAGGGGTTTTCAAAATTTGAGATTCCATTATCTTTCCTGACTAATTCTAGTAAATGGTATAATTCCATAAAATAATTCAGTTTTTGGTATCCTTAAGGCGGCTACATACCGGAGCACTGGACGTTGGGGCTGGAACGAGGGCTACTCAGCCTCGTGTACAGACAATGATACAACAGATCTCCAGCCTTGTGCACAGACAATGATACAACAAATCCCCAGCCTTGTGTACAGACAATGATACAACAGATCCTCCGCCTTACGGAAGTCTGGCTGCGCTCTTTGAGTCAGGTTGAGTTCATCAACACTGGGATGCGCTAGTGTCAATGCTCAGTGATAAAAGCATTTCCAAATGTTCAGTTGTTAAAATTACCCATGTAAAATTACCTAAAGGTTCTTAAAATAAATTCAGATTTTCAAAAAATTACCTATTAATTTGAGCCAAAAATCTTAATAAATGGGCATAGCTAAATCAAACACACTTTACCCAATAAAAAAAATATAAATGTATTTAACAACCAAACTGTTGCATTCTGCTAAACATAATAGTGATTTACAAATATCTGCTTCAGAAATAGTAGCTACCCCCTCCCCGAACAACCGTCTACAGCATAGTTGCAGTGGCTCACCAAGAATGTATATTTTACAGCCATTTAAGAAAAGAGAATAATAATTCCATTGCCTACAATGTAATCTCATTCCGACAGCTGAGTGTTACAACATGTATGAATTTATAAAACATCGATAGTATTTAATAATACACTTATTCAACATGAATGCCTTATAATTACTTATCAATACCAAAAATTATTAAAAATCAGGATTTGACAGCTCTGCTAAAAAAAATCATCAAAAATGATGCACACCATGAAAATATGACATAATATTCATAAATGGCAACAACAAAAATGACAGAAAATAACCTATAAAATACATATTTCTATAAAGAGAGGATCATGGACAGAGTATAATTATGTGCTTAGGAACATTGTATGTGATGAATAAAAAAAAATCATGTCATCAAAATTTGGGCCTTACCTCATGAGCATTTTTAAAGCATTTAAAGCTAAACTTTTTAAATGAAGAGAAATAGTCCTTTTCAAACGCTACTTTATCCATGACGAATATTAAAGAGCTCCGGAACTACTACATGTAAACAATTAAACTAAATCAGCCTTAGTATCACTTTGTGTCCAGGGTAGGGAGTAGCTCTAAAGTAATTTCTCCTACAGTAGCTGGCAGTTCCTCTCTATGGTAAGAACGTTACTCGCAATTTTTTATTTCTTGATTGATAAATAGTTCTCCCTCTTTATTATTATTTGTTTGAAGGAATCTCTGTTTGTCTGTTTTTAGATTTACAAACGCATACTAAGCAGTTTTTAAAAATATACATATTTAAGTTTAATAAATGTGGAGAAAGGGAGCTATTTCACTGTTAAGATAACTGGTAGCAATATCTAAATGGTTACCCCTCGCTTGTGCAACTGAGTACCCCATTAGAGGAACGCATGCACGCTAATCAATGCTAAAATCAATTTCTATAATTGCTAGTAATCAGTGATTGCTCATGCAAGACTTACGTTGTTGCCTACCAATCACGGGGTGGCAAATTAATACAGGATTCCCCATTTAAATATATAGTATTTCAATAACAATCCAGTGAGTTTTCCAGATAGACTATAGCTGTGGAACAAAATGCATGCTTTTTTAAATAACATTTGACTATGGTAGTACAACGTTCCAACATTTAGGCCCGGTGCACACATCCGTTTTTTTAGACGTGCGGTGCCGCTACGGTGCTGAAAAACCAATACACACGATATGGTGAAATGACGCACAGTTCGTCTTTTGTCGCCATCAGAAATGGATGTATATCGGAGAAAACGTGTGATTTTTACTTATCTGGTATATAAAATGTAGGTTTTGAAGAAGAAAAAGGCGATATTGGATTCATCTGTTTACTGACTCAAGACTCATTAGTGGCAATTTGTTACATCTTTTGCGGATTTAAGAAAAAATACAGGCAAACTACTTCCGAATGATCGTTCGATCATTTGATGAGCTTGCTGGAAGAATGGTTGACAATTTTTAAGTCCTCCAGTTGAAATGTTAGGGCAAATCAATTTTATAATCTTTTTATTCTATATTTTCCTAATTAATTCTAACCTGTTTAAGTATGAATCTATAAGAAACTTAAAATGATTAGATTATAGAATACTTACGCTTGGCACAAAGTATTTATCAAAATGTAAACTATTTATAAAGAGAATATGAATTACAGAAACATTATTTAATTTATTGATCATCCTTGAATATGCCGAGGCAGTCTTGATCAGGGTATGGATGGATCTCGGTAGATGTGGTAGATGGAAATACGGGTTTTAAATTCATACCAGGGCTGGGTGCCTGGATCAATGGAGCAGAATAAGGACGTGTTCGGGGTTCTGTTTTTCTTGTAGAAGATAGGTGAGATGGAGTTTGAGGTAAATAATTTGAATAGTGGGGCGTTGAAAAATAGGGCACATTTGGAGGTGGCTTATATGGATTTAAGTTTGGTGAAAATCCAGTGTAGCCCTTCTGTTGAGGTAGATCAATATGTGAAGTATTTTTCTGAAACATTCTCATCCACTTAATGATATTTAGTACTTTCCAACGAAATTCCAGCTTATGATCTTCTGTAAAACCACTCACAGATGGAAGGATCCATTCAAAAAACTATCTATCTGCATTTGGTATTGGCACTGTGTTTACAGTTTAAGAAGGAAGGGGGGGCCTTGATAGACTCTATCAGTGAAGACTCTACATAACGTTCGCGTTTCCTTGAATTGTGGTCATAGCGAGGAGGTTGAATGTTCTCTGATCCTCCTTCTGGTGTGTGGAATAATTTACTACGATTGTTCTAGACCCTCTTGCTCGTCCTAACACTTTTTATAAAATTATCTATTATATTTCTCCACTTCTTGATTAATTTGTTGCCTGAAAAAGAAAAACAAACAGATAAAGTACCTTTCAGTTTTATACATGAACATGCCTGGTTTTCTCCTTTTATTACAGATTATTGGGTAGTGGATGCGATCAGCTCGATCTGCACCTGAATTACAGAATTGGGCACTCAACAATTTGCAAAATCTTGAAAAGAGTTTGTAAAGCTATTTGGGAAACTTTAAAAGAAGAATCCTTTCCTAAACTGACAGAAGAACGGTGGACTTAAATTGATGAGGGGTTTAAAAAAATTTGCAGGTTTCTCTGTTGCTTAGACGCCATTAATAGCAAACATGTGAGAATTAGAAAACCAAAGATGAGTGGGTCTCTCTTTCACAACTATAATAATTTTTTTCAGTTATGTTGCTAGCAATTTCTGACGCGAATTACAAATTCATTTATATTTGACGTTGGTATTTTTGGAAAAGACTATGACAGCACAATAATTGAAAGAAATGATTTCTATAAGAAACTCGAAAATAATGAACTGAATGTTCCAAAAGGCCAGCCTCTCCTAGGAACTGTAGGTCCAAATATGTCCTACACGTTTATTGGTGATGAAGCGTTTGCCCTCTCCCAAAATTTAATGAGGCCTTACAGCATAAAAGTTTAGACTGACAGAAAAAAGATTTTTAACTATATATTGTCTTGGGCTAGCAGAAATGTAGAAAGTCCATTAGGCATACTTTCAAATAAATGGAAATTTTCCAAAAAAAGCTATAAATACAAACTTGTATTTTGCCATAATTTTAATAAAGACATGTTGTGCTCTCCACAATTTTGTAAGATCTAGATGGGATCAAAATTCAAAATGAATTGAGTGTAAAAGGGTTTATTGAGGTAGGACAAGACACCTCAGGACCCGTATTCCTGAGTGTGCATTTGAGCATATCAAGGATGTTTTCTTTTCGAATTTCCCATTTGGTATTCCTTAATCATTTGAGACCATTCGACACACAAACCATTCGAACTGATCTATTTCGTTAATTCTCGAGGGGGTCTACTCACTCTAAATATAAACTTTTGGTGGATTTAACAATATTGGTGAATAAAGATGGCGCAGATATTATATTTGTTTGCAATCCAAGAATTGGAAGAATGTAATATTGAATTAAATATGCCATTTCGAATCTTTAACGATAGAAATGATGCATTGGCCATTAGTGATAAAACATTTGCCAAGCTATTTAGATTGAATATGCGTAGTGCAGGTTATTTAATTGACACATTAGAAGACGTGATGGGGGAACAATCTTGAACGTCTGCGTAATCTGTTTTTACAAAGTTTGTTATGCTTATTATCTTTCTTAATAATATTACTAAAGTGTTGTAATAAAACAACATTTTTAGTTTATCCCGCTTTTAAGAAAGACTTTCAATAAATTTCAGAAGAATACGTTTTTGCTCATAAGTAACATTTATTTATGACAAAATAAAAGTATTCTAATAAATGTATTTACAATAGCAAGAAAATTAGCTATGTATCACAGAGATAAATATTGTCAACATTGTAAAATATGTCGTGTTTATCCTGTGCTGGGATTGTTTGATCTCACCGGAAACTAGTTCATTGTATGAGAAATTAGTTTATACAACTTAAAGCGAATTTGAATGATTGTTTTCGCGACCACTCATCTCGAGTACGAACAATTTTAATTCAGGAATACAAAAATGTTTTCTCAACGTTTGTGAAGCGTTCGAGAAGGCTAGATTCGAGTTCAAAACGAGAGATCTCGGGAATAGGGGTCCTGGACCCTCAAGACCACCTATTCAGTCAAATCAAGCAAGAAACAGGTTTGCTGATTATTTTGTTTCTGATTTTGGCAGCATCCTTTGGCAAACAAATTATATTTAAGGTCTTTTACGGTTCAAACTATAGACTTAATATATTCTACCAAGGACTTGAACTTAACCACTGTACCATATTGAACAATAAATATAATAATGGTACAACAAAATCGCACAGTCTTTATATAATTGTGTATCACAGCTTCGAAGCAATTATATAAAAAAAGTTGTTTTGAGTAAACTAACTTTAAAGAAGTTTCCTCATAAAAACAAATGCATCATCATATTAATCACCATAAACATTATATATATATATATATATATATATTTAAACAAATTGTTAAAATATGTTTTACAAATTTCAAATATAGATTTATAGATACATTATTTGAAATTTATAAAAATAGAAAGTTATGCTTATTTATCATGAAACACTATTCCTAATAACCATTATGAACTCAACATTTAAGATAAACTTTGAGAAATTTTCTATTTTTCCATAAGTTGTCGTAACTAAGCTACTTTATTCAAAAAAATAAATATAGATTATTATTTATCATGTGGAATAGTTCCCCAATACTAATTTTGAACAAAATAGTTACAGCTAATTTAGAAAAAATTATAGATATATTTTACAATAACAATCATCATAAACCTGTTTTTACTCCAAAATATAATATTCGGTGTTATTTGTCATGTCAAGCATTACCAAGCTGCCGATTTGTAACCAAATTACTAGACCCATTTTTTAAATATTCCAAGTTTTTGAAAAATCAGTCATCTGTTAACTACCCATAATCGAGCATTTACCCAAAAACAACTATACAGTGTTATTTGTTATACCACACTATATTAATATGTACATTTTAAACAAAATAGGTAGAGCCATTTTCTAAAAATGTTGAATTATAAAAATCATTAATCATTAGACTACCCTTAATTTGAGGATTAGGGCCAAATAAAAAGTAAAAATGTCCATACGTATCTTCCTATAAAATCAAAATATCAAGTTTGAATAAAATCAATCCAACATCCAGGATTAGACAGACAGACATGGGGACACATAGAATTGGCGAAGCCATTTTTCTGGGGTTCGGGTCTACATAGAACGTAAGGATTCATCAAACTCTCGAAAATGATTTTTTCATTATTACAATACTTTCTCTTGATATGAGAAAGTACTTACAAACAAAAATTCATTCCTGTCGTCTTTCTCGTAAAATCCTTCACAAAACATCCGACAACCATTAATCCATGCACTTCTCTTCTTGGTTCGATCATGGTACTCCTCTGCAGTGGCATTCCAAATCTCAGGATAGTTTCTCAATTCACCAATAAATTTTTCTATATCCAACTGTTCAAAATCTGATCCCACCATTTCACGTTTTACGGCAAAAAAATCGGATGTGAACACTGATCAACTTACAACAATGTACTGAGAGACCGAAGTTGCGTGTACAGTACCGTTGCGGCGGCGCGAAAGGCACACAAGATGGACGTGCAGTATCGCAACGTTACCGGAGCTATGTGTGTGTGTGGGGTGGGGGGGGGGGGG
>CABEEJ010004037.1:53381-71332 GCA_901482245.1 Timema douglasi
GGGGAACGGGTTGTAGGGGAGGGGGTTGTAGGGGAGTGGGTGGTAAGGGAGTGGGTTGTAGGGGAGCGGGTTGTAGGGGAACGGGTTGTAGGGGAGTGGGTTGTAGTGGAGCGGGTTGTAGGGGAGAGGGCTGTAAGGGAGGGGGTTGTAGGAGAGGGGTTGGTAGGGGAGGGGTTGGACAGGGTGTACTCTGGTTTTAAACTACAACGCCCCTAATCGACAATTAATTACCAATCAACATGTTGACGGATAACTACACAGCAACATTCACGGATGTTTATAGTCAGTGTCTTGACTCGGGGGTTGCCCCGGGAGAAAGTGATCCTCCTCATTCAGGGAGGAGGAACAATGTTAACCTTGTGGGAGAAAGTGTGCTGAAACTGTCATTTCAACCACTGCTAATATGATATGGTCAAAACAATGTTTCCTTCAAATATGTTGAGAGGTAAAAGTATAAAATTTTAATTTATGTTTAACATCTGCCAAAACACATTCTAACGAGGTAGTTTGAGTGGTGTTGTTACAAAGACTTTTAGATATCCAATATGTAATGGATTAACAATGATTTAAGTTTAAATAGGAAATGAAATAGAAGGTATAAAATTTAAATTTGTAGGTTAATTTCTGCCAAAAGAGTTAAAAAGTAATTAAGTAATGTGAATTTGTGACAATTCTTCCCGGATGGTTACTTAGCCAATTTCAGTAGCTTGGGCGTAGAAATTCTTGAGAGGAAACACTAAAGCAACATCCAGCCTTTGCATTTTATTGTTGAATGTGCTAGGAAGCGGTCAATTGATGCTCCACTCTCCCGTCCATATTCAATGACGTCACTATTTTGTATGTGCAAGTAATGACTGTCAAGTATTAAAGCATAAGAGGTTCTTCTTAGTTGGGTATCCCAGTGGTAACAAAATGTGCTAATCATCCAGAAATAAAATCTACAGCTATGCATCAGATTCTTATGTGACTATCAGATCATCCTTCATTAACTTGGGAGGAAAAATTTAACAATGGAGGTAAATATTGCCCTGCAGCAGAAACGAAAGTGACAACAGTGACTAAAGCTACTCTCTCAGCAGACGACAACATATGGACCTTTTTATTTACTTTCAAGGCTATCACTCTTTGGCTCTTGTGTTGGACAATTGACATTCCAGTTTCATCTACAGTGAACGCTTTTGTTTGATCAAAAATGATTTGTGTCAATTCAATTTTCGAGATAATAAAATTGAAACATTTGAATGATTGAAATCTCGAATCCTCACATGTGAAAGCAACTGTAGTTTTTGTAATGCCAAATTAGGATGTATTTTGAAAAATAAGTGCAATTTCTTAAAATCAGCTTTTCTTTACGTCTTGTTGTAAAATGTGTGTTTTATGTAGTTTCTAATTGGTATCTAATAATTAATTTATCTCAGGTCGCATATAATTAGTTCATAAAAGGTCCATATTTAGATGGTAGGAAACTTATTGTTCTTCTACAGATCAGATAAGATGGGCTTTCATCCTATTCTAACAGTCACCAAATTTTAAGATAAACTCTTACTGCGTTTTATGTAGGTAGCATACATAATATTTTAGTGTAGTTCTAGGGAATTTAAAAGCTTTAGTTATAGCTTTATAGCCCATACCTTTTCTTCTAAAAGCATTAATTATCTCAATCATGGATTTCTAATCCGAAGGATTTCGTGGTGCCATTTTAGGAAAAGCAAAAGAATACATAGCAATACATTACATTAAAATAGAGCTGATTTGATTTTTTGTAATTCTAATTATATTTTATTTAAACATTTTATTTATGAATTAATATAGATCTAAGTTAATAATAATATGTATTAATTTTATTCCAATTAAATATATTTAATTTTAATTAATAGTATTGTTTTTAGCAAATTTAATATTAATTTTTGTATTTAAAATCACAAATATATTATGTTTACAAAAAAGCAACAACTACATCTATGTTATATAATCTTCCAAATTTCATCCCGGGGATGATACTTAGAGCACACTAGGAGACCAGATTAAGAATACATATTAAATTTCAACATGGAAACCTTTCTACTGAATCATACAAGGCTAGAACTACCGACAAATACAATGCTTAGAAATAGTCGTCATACTCTAAAATATGCACTTTTAGGATGCTTTAGTTACTTACCTCGTATGGAATTTGAAGTGTGTTAAAGAACACTACCAAAACTCGCTGTTCCACTAAAAAATATAATTGTTTATCTGATGAATTTAACGCTTGTAGTTTTCACAGATTACTAGCGCAATCTACCAGCAGTAGGTTTACAAAAGTCGTTAGAATGCGTATCATACCGGCTGAGAATGAAGAAGGTACGGAATTTGGCGTGGGGACCAAATATGGTCACTTTACCATAAATTAGGATTCTGATAGGGAAAAGACCTTTCGGAACTAACTTCTTACAAAAATCAGTGTAAAGGTGTATTATAGTTATACTACTACCGTTATGATATCAACATTAAAATTAAATAATTACAGATCAATGAAATACAACACTTAGGTCTATCTACAGCCTTTCCAAGCATGAGTTAGAAATCTTATCTTAAACGATATCAGATAAAGCTAACCGAGTTCGAGCAATCACGTCAACTCTGAGACCACCTATCCGTTAAGGGATAGGAGAACAATGACAGATCCAGGAGAGGTGAGGATGGGAGCGATCATCCTGCCCCCTCCCCTCTCACATAGAAAATTATAAATAATATTGGAACCAATACTTTAATGTTGTATGAAATTACTGATACCTCTTGTCCTATCTCCTACATAATCTAGCCAATAAATCTTTCTACTTAACTCTAATCCGCAGAAAAGCAAGTATCTTAAAACTAAAGCCCTCCAATAAGTTCAGTATGGTAACCAGTTATTATTTGTAATAAATTAAATTGCTAATTCTTCTATTAATACTTGCCACAACATTTTAGGTTCATGTACTATACATATTTATTAATTTTATTGTGACGGTGACTTTTTATGTTTATTTATTAAATTAGAAATGTGTTAGTCAAAATTGTATTTTTTTATAAATTCCTTTATTATTATTGTAATTATCAATTAAAAATATGTCCATTAGCTATCAATATTATTATAATTATAAATAAAACCTTTATTGATTAAAATTAATAAATTTATACTTAAGGGAACCTTATATATCCAATCACTTCCCTCGACACCAGACTCTAGATACACCATTGTAGGAGAATCAAGATAATTGATTTCCCTTAATTAAACTATTATGCTTTATTCATTACTATTACTTCTACGCATGAAAACGACCAGTTGGATTCCTTATCTAAATGCGGTGAACTAACGGCTTCCATTGGTCACTATCCAACACGACCAGCTGGATTAATTACCTGAATACAGTGAAATTACGCCTCTCATTGGTCATCATCCAAAACGACCAGCTGGATTAATTACCTGAATACAGTGAACTAACGCCTCCTATTGGTCATCATCCAACACGACCAGCTGGATTAATTACCATGAATACAGTGAACTAACGGCTTCCATTGGTCATCATCCAACACGACCAGCTGGATTAATTACCTGGATACAGTGAACTAACGCCTCCCATTGATTTTCATTGAACACGGCCAGTTGGATTCCTGACTCAGCCAACGCCTGCAACCCCTGTCTGTGGTTCTCCCCATGGTGCGCGTACAAGGACGAGAAAGTTAAGGCTAATGAGATGTCACCGTTACTTCTGTGGAATCTCACTACAGCATCAGCGCAGTTCCTGCATGGAGAGACGTTCATGTACAGGTGAACTGACCTGCATAACAGTATAACCCCGTACACTTTAATGCAGGGCTGTGAATATTGAATACAACTTTTAAAAAAAGCATATAATTTTATTGTTTGAGTTCGATCAAACTGTATTTTCCAGTATAAGTGGCTTAATCTTTCTTTATAACACGATAAAGGAGCATTTTTTAATGGCAGCACCATTCGCCTGGAGATATTATACTCGTAGTAAACCATAATTTGGAAAGGATCCAACCAATGACAATCAAACTAGAGTTCGACACACAACATCCCATCTTCCTCTGGCAGCCTACCTTGGTCTATATCCATCTTGCAGTTCAGAAAGATAGCTTAGGACCTGTATTTCAGCGTGTTGTGGGTTCCCCTTGGACTGTCTGTGGAAGTAGGTGTGACGACCATCTTGAAACGTAACATCACCCCATAATTCAGAGAAGACAAGGGAGAGTTCCCGGTTACTTGATAAGTAGCTAGGACATCTTTCTTGAATAGTAGACAGCCTGAAAAAAATAGCACACACATAATTGTTAACAATTATTATGTATTATTATTATTGTTTATAGTAGGTATGTAATCGTAAATTATAGAATATACCTGTACCTAGACCATACAATTACTTCAAAGAATGGAAAGATGTAATCATGTACGGTTTAATCATACATTAATACGTTTGTTATTTAATTGTAACAAATCCATGTTTTACTCTCAAATATTGACACATGTATTTCTCCCTTGGTAATTCCAGTGTGTCTTGACTAAGAAACTCACAGTGTAAAAAAAAATTAATTATAAGCTTTCACTAAACTACAAAAGGTACAAAGGTATACATCTACCGATCAAACAAATACATATGCTTAATAATATTATTTTTTTACCACTGCCTCTAACTACCTACTCGGGTTATAGGCTACGTTTATGTGCTAGTCACGCTAATGGGTTAAGGATAAGTAAGGTTGAATTTAGATAAAGTGTATCTGCATTTGTGTGGATAGAGAGTGGGGAAACCATTTAGGAAAAAACCATCCTCACTATAACCGACCAGGATTGAACCAAGATGTCACCGGCAGTATATTTTATTGTTAGAGTACCGTCTTAGAGCAAGGGGCCACCGAAGCGGGTGGGAAATCGTTAAGATGTCACTTCCGTGTATTAATTCAATGGCTATCACTAATATTGATACCTTCTCTATCTCCTTCTCTACCCCTCCATCTCTATCCATATTATATATCTTCTCCTCGTTCGCTTTCTCTCTCTTATTAAATAAACTACTCTCGCCCTTCATCTCTTTTTATCTACGATAGAGTTATCTTTCAATTAAAACACACAAGACATCTGCTTTGATACAGTTTATAAGCCCACACGTAGCTTTTAAAACAAAATACATACTAACGTATGTATAATTCAACTCTAAGCTCACTTCCCTGGCTATGATCACGTCAAGGTGGAGAGTTGGCAGCCCTGTCTTCAACATCTGAAGCTCAGTATTACAATCCCCGTCCACTAACTAACCCTCAAGGCTATCACTAACATGATCGTTCAAAGTAGGGATGGAAAAACTGCTTCTTTAGTGGAGCAGGAGCAATCTGTTACTGCTTCACCACTGGACCTGTTCCTTTTACCTGCTCCTTTTTGTCACAGTGACAGTATTCGTACCTACTATTAGCCTAGTTTTTTTTAGCACCACGTTTACTGCACATTCGGGCTATACGCATTTATGCAAATTACTCCAATGTGTTAAGGATAAAGATAGTTGATTCTAGAGGAAGTGCACCCACATTTGGAATGAGAGTTGAAAACTTTTAGGAAAAATTACCCTCAGTGCACCCAACCAGAATCGAACCTCAATCTGCCTGTCATCGGCAGTCCATTCTAGTGCGAGAGTGAACCCAGAGACCAGAGGCTGACAATCTTTTTGATATCGTGGGCTTTATGGGTTTTTTAAAAAAATGTTTGGCTAATTTGAAAAAAAGTAAAGCAAAAAAGTAGAGCAAAACAAAAAGTTCAATTTTACATTTCCCAATTAGTAATTAGCTATTAAGTCAATTTTTTGAACAAATTGTTTGTTTGCTAAATATTTTGTGAGCTAGATAAAAATCAGTCAGTCAGTAGATTTCTGACCCTTGCCTTAAATCATTTAATCACAAGACGTGGGTCCTTTCAATGTCACTCATCAACGTAACAATTTATTGTGAGAATACATCACATACTGTGTTTGTATTGTGGAAATAATGTTTTGTACTACGGAAGCTATCCCCTTCAAAACTCATTTGTGACTCCCAAAACCAACTCTAAGCGCTCTGACAAGAACACAAAGCATCCACTTCCTTTCTACTGTACGACTGCTCCAAAAATCTACAGAATATAAAGGAACAAGGTTGCTCCAGACCTGTTCCAGCGCTGTCTGTGGCAGCGAGACGAACAAGTTTACTCTGGACCTGTTTACAGCGTGTATTTGATCCGTGGACCTGTGACAAAAAGGAACAGCTCCTTTCGTCTGCCAGGAACAGGTTGTGACTGTGACGTCAGAGGAGCAGTGACAAAGGAGCAGGTTGTGATTTCACAACCCATCCCTAATTCAAAGGCTTACCGATGAGCAGTGACCTAACTCAGGTAAGGCAGGAGTAACACATGCCCCGGACACAAAATTTACTAGCAATAGCGGCCTATTAACAAAAGTATCAGTTTCATTTTTTAAACAATAAAATTGTATTTTGTTTTTATTTTTTCCCAGCTGGTTTTATAATGACTAACCAATTTTAATATTTTAGCACCGCGTCTTACTACCCGTTCGGGTTATACACTTTAAGTACTAATTATTACTCTAACGGATTAGGAATTGGGGAGGTTGACTTAGAGAAAGTGAACTCGCATTTTCGTGGAGGGAGAGTGGAAAACCATTTAGGAACCAATTCGAACCTCGATCTCCCCGTCCTCAGCAGTCGAGCTCAACACGACAAGCGCGTTAGCCAACTACGCCACCGAGGCGGGTAGTAACCAATTGAGTATCATTATAGGAATTCAGAAACATTTTAGAGAAAGGTTTTTCAAGAGTTGCAATTATTTTTTTTATCCTGGGTGCTATCAACCCCCTTCGTTGAGAAGGGGAGGATGCTTAAGGAATGCGCCAGCACACGCATGAAGCTGCTCTGGTGGTTAGAGAAGGAAAGAAGGAATCAATATTGAATAATATATGTGTCCTCTTTATTGATAGCGATTTTAAATTTAATTGTTTTGTAACCGAAACAGTATAAGTGGCGTAGTGTTGTAATAAATCATTAATTTGATTAAAATATAATATAATATCGACCTACCGGGTCATATGTGCCGTGTGGGGGGGAACACAAATCCCCCCACTATATATATATATATATATATATATATATATATATGTATGTATTGTGCCCTATTTGGGGATTCGAATGGACAGAATAAACAATTAATTTATTTTCGTAACATTTTATTTTTTGAGAACCTCAAGAGGTTGGGAAAAAGTTATTGTTTCCATTATGAGTTGTATTTTGTAAAAAAAAATGTATGTAAATAGATAATAAGTAAGAATAATAAATACTAATGAAAGAAAGAAAATATAATATGATCAGCTTTAGTTCCTATCCGAGGTGTAATCCAAGACACTCATTGAGATGATGCCGTGTAATATTAATGTTCTCTGTCCATAGAGCCTCATTAGTCATTACTTACTGTTTCTCTTTCTCCTCTATGTACTCCTGTACCACAGGTATGATGTCATGTACTGTCCCTTCAGGGAGATGACCTCTGTCCACTATGACCTTGAGGATCTCCTGCCACACCGTGTCCCATGCGGTGCGTCTATCGTAAGGTTGCTCCTTCTGTCCAAGCACGTTTTCTATAAAGGCTTTCAGTTCAACCACCGCCATAACCTTCCTTGAAAGAAAAGAATATGTTCGCGATGAATATAACTCATTAATAATGGTGGTTTTATATTATAGATTTTGTGATAACTTAAATTAACACCCAGTTAGGTGGCCGCGTGGTCTAACGCGCTACTCTTGCAGTAGAATAGAAATGCTGATGATGGGGAGAACAAGGTTAGAATCTAGTTTGGGTGTACTGAGGGTTTCATTCTAAATGGTTTTTCACTGTCCCTCCAAGCAAATGTGGGTACACTTCCTATAAATATAGCCTTCCTGGTCCCTAAGCCATTGGCGTCATTAGTACATAAGCGTATAGCCCGAATGGGTAGATAAGACGCGATGCTATTTTATTTTTTGTACATCTAAGTATTTTTTAAAAACATATCTACACTAATATTATAAAGAGGAAAGAATTGATTTTATTTTGTTTTTTTGTTTGTAATGGATAAACTCAAAAACTACTGAACCGATTTTAAAACTTCTTTCACCAATATAAAGCTACATTATCAGCGAGTAACATAGGCTATATTTTATTTTGAGAATTTAATTTATTCCTCATAAAAATGTCGATAGTAACTCATATTTTATGGAGGAGTCTAAGATGATTCTTCAATGTGTGTGTTGAAAATAATAATGCAGGGGGGAGGTGGGGGAGAGGGAAGGGTCTAGTTATCAATACTATTGTAACAACCCTGAGCTAGATTGTAAAGTTTATTTAAATTAACCTAACAGTGTTGAAATTAAGTTACTAACAAAACTGGTCTAGTTAACTTGTTTAAAATATTTTATCAAAACAGATTGGCAGCTCAATGGCGTCTGGTAATATAAATTATGACCAGGGCTAGTGGAAATAAAATATCATGCTGGTTTACATGTGGTCTAAAGTGTTAGTCTCACAATTGCCTAGAATGTGGAAACAGAGGTTAGAGTCCCGGTTAAATGTACTTCAGAAAAAGGGTAGGGTGCCCATGTGATTAATCTCTGTACTATCCCATCCTCTTATCACGCTAACGATTGTGCACCTTTTTCTAAAACTCCTCTTCTCACCACTGTCCCTTAGATTATGGAGTTTAATGCCTTGATGTTAATATAATAGTTATGATGTGCTAATTAAAAAATATATATATATATTTACATATTATATCGTGAATCTAGCTGCGTCCTAACTTATTTTTCAGTGATCATTGTAAAGATTTAAATGTTGTTCTTTAAGCACCGCATCACACTACCCGTTAAGGTTGTTCATATATGTGCTTACTTACGCTAGTGAGTTAGGGAAGAGGAAGGTTTAGTTTTAAATGAGATGTACCCGCAGTTTCATGGTGGTGGTGTGGAATACCTTTTAGTAAAAATCACCATTAGTACATTCGACCAGAGCTCAAACCACAATCTTCCCAACATCGGCAGTCCAGTCTATTGTGAGAGCGAGAGTAGTCATTGGTCGACAACCTCTTTGGGCTCCGATCGATTTACAAACCTATCAAGGCTCCCGCGATCACTCATTGTTTCTCTACTCTACTTTTGATTTATTTTTTACTTTGTCTATAGGAACCTCTTAATATTTAATTCTTGCTTGGAAATAAAATATAGAATAAACTTAATGTAATTTCTTATAAACACAGTCCTTATTTTGACTGCCTGAAAATTAGAGAAAAAAGTGACCCAATAATATTAACAAAAAATTGTAATAAATGCACATGACTAAATCAAACACGTGATTTGCAAATGTAAATAAGAATTATCCATGCAATGAAGTATTTTACAACAAAACTCTTGCAGTCTTATAAATATAATATTTATTTACAATTACGTGCGTCAAAAGTAATAGCTACCCCCTACAAATGCAACCCTCTCCAACTTGCAGTGCAAGGTAGTTTGCAGTGTCTCACCAGGAATGTGTATTTTACAACCAAATAAGCAAAGAGTATACATAGTTCATTGCCTATATTATGATCTCATTCTGACAACTGGGTGTTGGAAAAATTTAAGCATTTATAAAATATCTAAAGTATTTAAAAACATACTTATTCAACACGAATGCCTTAAAGTGGCTCAAACATACTTATAAATAAATTACTCTAAAATTCATATAAATGCCTAAAAATGACTCCAAAAGGACGAAAACCAAGAACATAATTATGACCCAAAATTCCATAATGACAACAAAAAGACCTAAAAATTACCTATAAATTATAGATTTCTACAACTAGGGGGATCATGAACAGAGTTTATATAATTATGAGCACTGTCTGTGATGAACCAAAAAAATATTACATGTCATCAAAATCCAGGCCATACTTATAAATAATTTAAAGTTGTATGGTAATTATATAACTCTTTTGAAACATAAGAAACGCGGATACTTCTGAATACTGGCTAGTCGTCAAAGGTAGTGTGTTTCTATTTCAACATCATTTTGGATTGTGATTATTTTTATTTCTAATTTAGCAGAATCGAGATGATTAAAGACATAATTCACTCTCTGAGACTTTTCTTAACATTACAAGGAGAATATTTAGTTCAACTAAACCTTTTAACTTGTTATAGTTTTCTAATCTTTGCAAATATTCAAGAAAACTCGGCTTACAGATAATAGATGATTCTGGGTGATGTTTCCGGCTGGAAGTTTTTGTAGTCAAAATCATTAACAACCCTTTTGAAGGAATTAAATAGTTTAAAATTTATTTTATAAAAATGAGTTCTCTATTGTGTCTATTTTCCTGGAAATGGTTAATTCGCAGAAATTATGTTTATGATTTGTTGTTTTTATCTTGCAGTTCCAAATTCAATATATGCAAACGTTCTGGTTAATAGATCATATACATTTTTTTATATAATATTTTATTTGAGAAAGTAGCTCTTTGAATGGCCGAAAGATTTTACTTTCATTTATCAGACGAACGTCGATGTGTAGAGGTTGCTCTCCACATTGATAGCCCAATTATTCTGTAAATTATTTGGACAATTTAAATTTTAATGCTGGGGTGATGTTAACAATTCATTAACAAAACCCTTCATAACATTCTCCAAACATAGAAATTTTCCGCAAAGAGCCTGAGTGGGAATTTTATATTGAAATTCCAGAAATGTAAATTGTTAATCTGTTTCACATAATGAAAGAAAGCTCTCATGAATGCCTATAAATTCACGAGAAACAACTATGGTTATGCTGGTTAATATTTGAATAGGAAAAGTTTATTTAAGCATGTAATTCTTGAATTTGGCATAAATATCTGCTCCTGTAGTTCTGGTATGAGTATGATTTTTTTTAAAATACTTCTCACTTGAAAAGCAGTTTTTTTTAAGTTGAACATTTATTTGTTATTTGAATGTTAAATTTTAGGAAAGAAAAGGATTCTACACATACCTTGAATTATTTTATTAAATCTGTGGCCATGACCTCAAATATACGTGTCGTATAGCCCACTCTGATAACTGGACAGAAATAATATAATTTAATATTTTTTCTTTAATCTGAATTCATTAAATAGTTCTGCAGGGGCGTTAGTAAAGCTCCTTTATAAAACATCATCGTTGAAAGGGTTTTTTTTCTTCTTATCCAGCACATGCAAAACTTTGAATAAAGCTACATAAGCAGTAAACTACTCTACTAAAAACACAAGATTATCCTAGGAAAAGGGGCCGGCTCACTGAGATACAATGTTTAAATAAAGCTAATCATCGTAAGCCAGCTGGGATCTTTTGCAATGTCAAGGTCTATGCCTGCACTTGTATATCTATGACATTAATTTGATATATTGTATCTCTTCGTTTGCTTATTAGACACTTCACCCCTAAGACTGGGACGAACTAACATTATTAATTACTATCGAGCAAGTGTATTTTGATCACTCTCAAACATGAGTCTTATTATAAGACCCAAGGATATAATTTTAACTAAGAGTTTACTTAAGCTCCTTGGCCCTGCATAGTGCAAGTCTAAAACTTATTTTTTGGGATGGTGGGCGGGAGGGTGAAAGGTGGGGCGTGGCTTCACAACCGACCAAAGTATCCATCCACGCCAACAAGAACAGATGAATCACGGAAACTGAAGATGGTGCCAGCTACCGGACAGGTTTGCGGAAAAATTATATGTTTGTAAATATCAGTTTTCTCTAGAACGAGTGAAACTTTTATGTTAATATTTTCAAAACCCCCTCTAAGATTCTGTATAAATGTTTATTAATTGTTACATTTTCTTCTTCTTTTTTTTTTTGTTATGAAGAGGGCAGTTTTCTATTGAAAGATGTCAAGTTTATCGATATCTGGTCACTGATAAAATTATAGAGAAGGTGTGTATATAAAAAGTATAACTTAATCAACAGGGTTATATTCTTGAACAAAGGGTTTCCGAAAAGAAAATTGCAAATCAATACAAATTACTGAAGATAACCGTTTGTTCCCATTCGCACTGCACGTCCTGCCCACCGTAATCTACGAGACTTGGGTACCATAACATTGTATTGTTAGTAATACATGGTATGCAACACATTATTATGTGACCACCTCCACTCCCCAGTAGCCTCATTCCTTTTTGGACCAAATATCTTACCAAACATCTTGTTTTAGAACACCCTAAATTTGTTTTGTAGTGTACTGTAAGATACCAAGCTTCACACCCAAAGAGAACCGCCAGTAAAATTATTGTTTTGTATATTCTGAGCTTTACATTCCTTGAAAGCAGGCGAGATTTCAACAACTTACTGATCTAGTAATAGTATGTATTTCCCGGCTGTATTATTTTACTAATTTACAATCTAACATCACTATGTCTAGATAAAATTATTCCTAAATATTTAAACTCATTTACTCTGTCAAATGATATATTGCTTGAATATTCTTTAAATTATCGTCCTCAATCTGTGTACTAAGTGTGATTATATGCGTAGTCTTTGCAGCGTTCACTTCTAAGGCTGTTTCCTTGCTAACATCTAATAAAATGTCTGCACTAACTACTAAATAAATTGAATTATTGTTGGGTTTAAATGAAAGGCTAACCTTGTTTCGGCGAGATGATTCTGTGCCTTGTGGGAAGTGTTGCTCTGGATTTTACAAAGAAGATACTGATAAGAGAGCTATTGACAATCGCAAGATTTATCGCTGGGAAAAACCGGTGGATTTAGATATCTCCCAGGGGATTTATGATGATATCACTAGGTGGATCTATGTGCAAGAGACACTATTTTCTCAGACTAATAATGACACACAAGACAATGAAAGTAATTAAAAAAGTTTAATTCACTTGACACTCCGTCTGTCTGGTGAGTTAAGGGGTACGAACGGGCTCAATATTTGGCATGACAATAAATTTATCATGGGTGAAATTGATACTTTAGTTTTTACAGTGATAAATTAACACCAAGAGGACTGGATCTTGTGCTAGGTTCTAAAATCAACCTAGTTTGAAGGTTGTGGGTTCTTGTATAGTCAGTACGTTCAGAAAATATACGTTAAATACTCTAAAATAATAGTCATACTGTATATTAATGTTAAAATGTTATAATTTCTAGCTAATTTAAATTTGAATAAAAGATGATAATCTAGGTCTAGAAAACCTTTAAAAAAGTCCTCTACATGTTGAAATAATGTAGCTTTATTATTTTTACTATTTTATCAGCCATTATATGCTTTGTCAAATATGGTTGCAGAACATAATTTGACAAACGAATGCATTAGAGTATCTTTAGTAACTTTTATATAGGATGTCTCAAATAAAACCATCCCCAAAGGCAAACTCACAGGCACACAGACACAGGCTGAGTTCGGGGGCTCACTGACCTTGAACGGTTATTGTTGCACGTGTGGGCCGTTATCATCAGCAGAGGCAAACAGAAGCGTCGGGTCGGTGAGCAGAGCTATGCAAAACGGCTGGTACCGCACATTTTGAACACATACTTTGAAATACTGTACTTTTGGGGACGCCTTTATTTGGGACACCTTATAGCTTCCAATCGCGAATGCACTATATTCTAAAAACCTTACTTTGAGCTTCTTTATGTTTAAACTTACGAGACGCAGTAGGATTGGGTACAAGTATATACCTGTATATTTTGTTTGTAAGCTATTTACTATGTATACGTAATATATCATATTTAAATAAAGTATATCAGCTCCCACATCGGTGGTCACGTGGATTAATCGTCAATCTCATCAGATCTGACTAGCCTGTGACCGGGAATAGCGGGTAAAATCACCAACGGGTAAAAAAGGGTATTTTTACTAAGTGAATTCTCACATTCCCACAAATGCAGGTACATTTACTTAAAATGTCTAGCTTCATAATTCCTGTTTCATTAGCGTTATTAGAGGGTGGAAGCCAAGAAGAGTAATTAGACCCGACGGAAGAGCAAACCAAACAATAAAAACTAAACTTCCGTGAAAATCATCGTACTATTTAGATACGACTAGCTATATTTATTTTAGAAATATGTTGACCTGTGAACAAATTAATCTACTTCTATATTTAGAAATAAGTATTCACTCCTAATAATTTCCATTTGTTGTCTGGTAAAGCAAGGTTTAAAAGAGAGTCACTAATTATTCCGACGTTGTACATCAATGCCATTTAGTCTACTAATAATCTATTTACTACTTAATTTATATGATTATAATATCATTCTTGTTCTTAAGTCAACCACATGTAGGTTGGGTTGATGTGAATTATATCCATCCAGAGCTGGGCATGCACTCAGGCCTTAGACAGGTTGGTGCTGTCTGCACCATCTGGTAGCAATCCCATGTACTCGAGAAGTTTAGGAAGTGTGGTAGTTCCCCGTTGCCTTACACACAAGAATGTATATGAGCGAGCGCTAAAGGGACTACTAATTTTGCCGGTAAAGGTATTTTCATCTGCCCTCCAGGGTTATTTTACAAGCCACAATTGACATGGAACTGACGGCTTTACTTCCACTTTGTAGTAAGTTGTGCTAAAGATTTTTATCGTTCAAGCAAAATCCTTCAACCAGAGCTGTGTTTGAACACACAAACATCGGGTTCTGAGGTGAGCACTAAGCCCCAATACCAATAAAGTCAACATATTATCATTATATAGAGATAATTATGCTATTTATTAATGGTTTATAGTTTTATGATTTATGGTTTGGTGCCAGCTAAATAAGACCAGTTTTTAATCCTAGCTCGAGACTACAGGTAAAGTTCTATCAGGCAGACCTCGGGTTTTTGGGTTCCTCAGATCGGCTTCAACTGGAGGAACAAAATGTTTATTACAAATCTGTACTTGGACAGCGAGTGAGGGTGAGGCTAAATGATGGCGAGACCAACAGCGTGGAGATAGGAAGAGGATTGAGACAGTTGTGCTGTTTGTCACCCGGTCTGTTTAACTTGTATGGCAAGTGGCTGGTCAGGGAAGCCCTGGAGGGACGTGGCAATTTCAGGATTAGAAGAGGCGTCATCAACACAATAAAATATGCAGAAGATCTAGCATTGCTGTCCAGAAATAAAGAAGAGCTGCAAGAAATTATGGACCAGCTAGTGGAGATAGGGAGAATATATGGCATGGTGATCAACATTGTGAAGTCAAAAGTGATGGTACCACTTAAAATCAAAAATTAAACCCCGGAGTTGGAAAACATAGAGAATTCCAAGTACCTGGGAAGTCTGCTGACAAGTATGCTTACTGCACTAAAGAAACTAGGACGAGGCTATCCATGGCCAAGGAAGCTTTCAACGAGAAGAGGTTACTGCTGACCAGCAAGTTGTGCTTAGAACTGAGGAGGAAACTGATGAAATGCTACATTTGGAGCAGCGCAATGTACGGAGTAGAAACTTGGCCTCTTAGGAAGATGAAAAATAAATACTTGAAAAGCTATGAAATATGGTGCTGGAAAAGACTTGAGAAGATCAGGTGGACAGGAACGGTGAAAATGAAGAAGTCCTAAGAAGGGTGGGTGAGAAAATATATATTTTGGATGTTATTCTTCGGCGCCAAGCAAACTGTATCAGACAAATCCTTAGGAGAAAGTGTATTCTACATGATGTCATGAAAGGAATGGTTGAGGGAAAGAGGAGCTTAGGAAGAAGGAGGATTCAAATATTGGATGACCTGAAGGAAAGAAGATAATTCTGGAAGCTTAAGGAGGAGGCAGAGGACAGAATGGATTGGAGGTCTAAGAATCAAATTAATTTTCAAAGACCTGACTTAAAAAGAGTATAATCGTATATATGCTTATATTTAAGATATTGTTGGTTTTATAAAAAAATATACTTCAAATAAAAGATTTATATATAATAGTACTACAACTTTACAATGATAAATTATTTCGTATCTCAAATAGTTGCGGAGAAATTAAGAAAAATTGGAAAAATTTCCCTGTGAACAGTACCCTCAAAGTCATTTTCATGAGAAAATGAGAATTGCCATCTTGTTTATAATAATAAGCAGTGTCTAGATATAGCATTTAATCAAAATCGTTAGAGCTAATTTCAAGAAAATCTGTTTATTTTTATTTTTGAAATTCAATAAGTTACGCTTAAATTTAAATTATAATTACAAAAGCCCCTCGGGATGACCGTATATACAGGGGACGTGGCAGTTGGCTTAAAGTAATTTGGCCTAAAATTAAAACCAGAAATCATTTACCCTAAGGCAATTAAACCTAAAAGTAGTTTTGCCTAAGATGTAGATTTAAAACCTTCGGGTATCTTCGGAAAGTAAATGTACTGTTAGTTGTTTCCTTTGAATATAGATAGCATAACTGATGCGAGATATTCACAATATTTCTAAAAACATTGACATGTCTCTTACATACAGCTTACCTCCAACAAGCCTATGATCTTAATTCTACAAACAAAAACAATAGATCAGTAGCTCACAAAACACTATACCACCTTTTTTGTTTATAAATTTTCATGGTCATAAAATTAATAGGAACAAGGATATTAGAGAAAGACAATTAAAAAACATCATTTTCAGCACCTTTTACTCGCGGTAAAAAGGTATGCGTACAATCGAATGACAACTTATTTAAAAAGGCAAAATGAAAGTGGAAACCAATATTCAGCTCACTCATTTGGCATTTTTATGAAGTGACACCCGATTTTTGCTTAAGGTTACTGGACTAAAGCAATGTTAACTCTACATCAACATTTTTTTAGCTAATGTATTATTAAATGTAATAGCGACGAATGAATAAGTTTTGCCAGTGAACATCAATACCATTATATATATATAAAATAATAATAATAGAGTTAAGGATCTAGTCAAAATCATAATTTAAGTTTTCAGATATATATATATCTGAAAACTTAAATTATGGTTTTGACTATATCCTTAACTCTATTATAATTTAAGTTTTCAGATATATATATATATATATATATATATATCTGAAAACTTAAATGATGGTTTTGACTTAACTTTTCAGTGTTTTTCATTCTTTGTTTAGTCGCCATGGACACCGTTATTAAGTTATTGATGCATGGCTGTAAATCTTTAATAATATATATATATATATATATGGTGACTAAAAAAAGAATGAAAAAACTGAAAATCGTGTTTTCATGAAAAAATACTATTTTCCCCGACATCATGAACTCCTAGCCGTTAAAATGAGTGCTCGTTTGTCAAAATTTGTTCAGCCATTTCCTCGTAAATTCTATAACCGGAAGTGAGCTTATCAAATTATATACAACGTGTATCTAAAACATTGCATCAAACTTTGTCAGGCTATTCCTTGTGTGGAAATAGAATAATTCACATCAGCAACCTAGGGTCCACCTTAAATATTAAGAGTGGTACTCACCCCTAAAGATAGAGCTAAAACGGACTATTATGTGAAATATTATGAAAACTGATTAAGGTATTACAACGAATCTTTGTATACTACTTATTGAAGCCTTGATCACTGATAAACTAAATGTGTTGTTACCGTTACCCACCCCCATCATGTAAAAAAGGGGGGGGTTGTAACACTTTTTTCTGCAATCAAATTTGAAAGAGAAATTACTACCAATTTTGACTTAAGATTACAAAACAAGAATTAAAAATTAACAAAAAAGGTGTTTTGGAGAAATTGACTAGCTTTCTCTGTTTTTGAGATAATCACACAAGTTTGAGCTTAGAGACAAGTGTTAATGCCTGCCAGCTAGGCAACCAGAATCGCAGTGTTACTTCGCACTGCAGTCGTTTAACCATTTTTACCAGTACGTGTGACTACGTATCACGTTGTTATCCGTCTTTACTGGGGCTTCGCGTGGAGTGGTTTGTTCTAGTCGAAGTGTAGTTTCCGTGCGACTAGGAGTCGATC
>CABEEJ010004038.1:0-33873 GCA_901482245.1 Timema douglasi
CTCACAATCACCCTATCATTACACATTAGCGTAAGTGCGTATAGCCCGAACGGGTAGTAAGACGCGGTGCTAATAATAATAATAATCATAATCATCAGATAAATCTTTGCCGGGACCGAGGATTGAACCCCAGCCAGCACAGAAGTCTGACACCTTACCCCTAGACCGCCAGGTCACCTACATATACACATTTAACCCGTTGTATGTATAGTCCAACACCTTACCCCAATCGGTGGTGTGTTTGCCTACTGAGCTAAGGGTCCAAGGTTCGATTCCTGATATGGCTGAAAAATGTATCATTGGTGAGATGTGGGTCCACCCTCCCACACTGATCGGTCGGGGACTGGATGTTGTGCTCGTCCTAGTTTTAAGTTAGATTATAATAATATTTTGCACCACCTTTTACCACCCCTTCGGCTTAAACGTTCAAGTACCAACTACAATAATGGGTTAGGAATTGTAAAGGTTTAATATAAAGGAAGTGAACCTTCATTTGCACGGAGGGAGGGTGGAAAACCATTTAAGAAAAACCATCCCAGTTCACCGAAGTGAGATTCAAACCTCGATGTCCTCGACATACTAGCTAAAGACGAAACTAGCGTGTTATCTAACTACGCCTCGGAGGCGGGTTCCGTTATATTTTAAAGCATATGAAGCTACGACAAGTCTAGCAAGCCGGTAGTGGAGAATATATGGCTTGAATAAAAAAATTGACCTAGACCACAGACTGGAAACAGTAGCCTAATGGATGTAAAATATATACTTTTAAATCTATCAGTACAGGGTTCTACCTCTTATTTTGGGCTGACATGAAGAATTTATACCACATATTTGATCTACCATATTTTATTTGCAGAGCAACACAATGAATCCACACAAATAAAAATAACTACCGCCTCTCAACAAGTTCTTTTCAAATAAATAATCATAAATACTTGTCGGTTAAAGTATTGCTACACTTCAATATTATAAAACTATAACTGTGGACTTAATTCAATCCAGTTTGTAAGAGACGTATCAATAAATATGTACACATGACTCAGCACTTTTACTTGTATTTATGATCTCGTGCCTGACCAAGCAGAAACGGAACATAATCCTGACCAGAACTCGATGGAAAAAACATAATTAAATCTTACTTTCACATTTTTTTATTATTACCTATGTTGTATAACCATGGAATAAGGTCATAAGTTAATAGGCCAAATCATATAATAATTTCCTACATGCTCGGAAAAGATTGTCCATGAAACATTTCTATACACGTGCTTACTTTTAAATGGCCGCTCTATTTTCAAGAACACATTTATAATATGCGATTAAATAAATACGATAGAATTGTAAAAAATTGAGCTAAAAGTAAAAGTAAAAAACACTAGTATATATTTACAAACCCTCGAGTATTTCAACGACACACGGCATTTTCCTCAGTAAGTAGTAGAGTGAACAGATATGACTCCAGTGTTGCCAACTTAGCTGTTGGGGATAAAAACTTCTCTGCAGGTTCTGCTTTTTTTAAATTATATCAATAACAGGCAGTGTAAAGAAAGTTTGTTTCTATCCACTTAGTCTCACTACCTGTTGAACACACATGTACTAATTACTCCAAAGTGTCGGGTATGAGGAAGGTTTAATTTAGTGAAAGTGTACCTGAATTTACATAGAGGGAGGTAAAACTACCCTCAGTAGACCTGAATAAAATTCAAACTCCAACTTTCCCAGTTCAGTCTATCGCAAGAGCGATGCCTTAAATCAGGGGCTGGCCATCTTGTTAGTCCCTGGTCAACTTATTAACTAATTTAAGATCTCGTGCCATGAATACCCATTGTTTCTCCACTCTACGTTAGCTTTTATTTTTGTCTACACACTTTTTATATATATATATCCCTTAAAACCACACAACAACAAAAACTAGAAAAAAACTTCTAAAATTAATAAAACCTATATTTTCATCATCATCTTTGTCCAACACCTTAGCCAATCGGTAGCATGTCTTTCTACTGATTACGTCGGCCCTGGTTTATTCCTGGCATGGCTGAAATGTGGGTTTTTCCCCATTTCACAGTGACAAATTAACGGCCGGAGGTTGGGTGTTTTGTCTGTTCTAGATTTAAGTTAGTTTATAAGTTGTGTACTGATCAACAGTCGATTTTGAAAATGGATGTTAAATACTTCAAATGGAATGAAAATCATTAACTATTTCCGGCTTGTGGCCGAGTCAGTTTAGTAAAATACCTCTAACTTCCTCTATCTTTCCACCATTATTCTCCTCTTACTTTCATATTTAGCTATTTAATTTTTATAACATCACAGATTATATGACTGATCAAGGTTATTAAGGTAGCACTCAAATATTATTAGAAAGTAATATAATGTGAGTTTATAAGGTTTAAATTTTATCTTTTAATGACCAGGTTTCCTGATGCGATTGACTGAAAATGGTTGCAAAATCGACCAGTTGTTGACCAATGCTTTAATCCATTCGATCACCGAAGCGGTTGGTGGAAAATATACTTCCTGTTCAGTCATTTACCTCCAGAATAAGATGCTGTATGGCATCGTATTAAGTCATTTGTAAAAAAAGCTGTTAAAGTGTTTTTAAATTAATTTTTATACAATTCTATCATTTATTTAATCAATGATATATTATAACATTCATAATGTACTTTTATTTCATGCATAAAAATACATAAAAAAAAGCTCCTTAAAAGACCCAAATAAATTGTAATTACAAATATAATGCGCACTTTCAGATTAGTTTACACAAACACGTCGTGATGCATCATTTGTCATATGATTAGGAACATTTGTACAGTTAACGGAAACGTTTAAACTATGAGTAAAGGGCGCAAAGAAACCATTAAAATATCTTTTTTTTTTCCCCACTGAAAACTCTTTACGAAGAGCTCCCTTTCAATGAACTTTCCAACTCCCCGGCTTCTTTCAAGTCTTTAATAATGTCCAGGCCGCCGATCAGTTCTCCTTTGACGTAGACTTGAGGGTATGTCGGCCAATTGGAGAAGGTCTTCAGTCCTTGGCGAACCTCTTCATCGGTCAAAATGTCGAAGGTCTGGAACTTTATGCTATAAAACAAGTCAAAACACACTTGTAGAGACGGAAGAAGATAAGTACTGTAAATAGCCCTAAGAAGAATGAACACATTCCACACTGCTGCCAATGGACAGACTCATTATTTATGCACCACGTCTTACTACTCGTTAGGGTTATATGCTTAAGTACTAATTACGCTAATGGGCTAGGAATTTGGAAGGTTGTACATAGAAGAAATGAACCCACACTTGCATGGAGGAAGAGTGGTAAAACAACCCCCAGTTGACTCGAGTGAGATTTGAACCTCAATCTCCCTGTCCTCGGCAGTCTAGCTCACCACGAAACTAGCGCGTTAGCTAACTACACCAATGAGGCGGGTAGCTCCTTGTTAACCCATTCACAGGTGAGTGTGTGTGTGTGTGTGTGTGTGTGTGTCACAGCGATCTGCGTAGGCCCGGCAGCCATTTTTCCACTCTTATCCATCAAATATTTTCGCTACTCACTTATTTTCTCATTTATTGCTTTATTCATGGTCATAGTATAGCATTGAACTGCTAACCCCATCTATCAGTTTCAATGCGAAGTAGTGAGATTGGCTAAAAGTACAGTGATGCATTCATAGATGGCATTACAATAACTTATTGCAATGAAACATCGATTCACACCCGCGCCAGGGACCATTTGGGAACACAAAGACGTTGTTCAAAGCGCACGCCAAGGAAAGGGTTAATGCAGTTGGGTTGCACGTTTCACACTCCTCCCTGATGAGTTCCCATAGATGAAACCTAGGTCAGGGGATTGGGCGGTGACGATCGATTTTCTTTAAGAGGCAACCATTACCTCTTTGTCCATTGCCAGCAGTGTAAAGTGTGAACTGTGTTGTTCTTTTCATTGTAAAGGCCATATTGTGTTCGTCCCTTTTATATGTTTCTATCCACCTTTCCTTTACCTTCTTCCGAATATAATACAATTACCTCATAAAGGGGAAAAGAGGGATTTTCTTATAGAGATATGTCTGTAATTTAGAGACTCACCCGGTTTCCGTCAATATCTCCATGAGTTGTCTACTAAAGCCGCAGCGTGGTGTTGTGCGATCTCCCTTCATGAAGACTATCACATCGCTACTATTGATCAACGCTTTCAGTCTAGAATTGGAAATATTAGCAGGGATGAATGTTTGAGGGGCAATTTGAAAGAAATAGGTATAAAAAAAACGGAGCAATGATTGTATTATTTGTTGCCAACCATATAAATGCATTAACAGTCCAATTTTAACAGGAAGGATCTTATCTGACAGGTATAAAAAGTTACTCTAGCTGTACTTTAATGTATTCATACGTCGAGTCATGTGATCTGCAGCTGACACTTTTGATAAATATTAATATTAATTATAAAATAACACTAATAATATAGAAGAATGTTATCAATGTTGGCCACATTTTTTCTTCTTAAATGTCCTCCCCCCCCCCTGAAAAAAAAATGTGGCTTCACCTTACCTTTCATCTAAAGATTGTTTTTTCGGAAGCAATTTTTCAAGTTCTCCATTTTCTTTCATTTCCTTGACAATATCTAGTCCACCAACAAGTTCCCCCTTCACATACAACTGTAACAAATAGACAAAGGTTGGAGGGGTGTGATTGGATTAAAACTAAGAATGATTACAAGTACAGCGTCTGCAACATTTAATACTCCCAACCTATTGTGCAAAATGTTCACACAAACGTTACACAACAAAATACCGCAAAATTCTTTAATATCTGAATACTCAAAATTTGGCGGCTGCAGGGCCTAAGGCGCAATTCTTGCGATAGACTAGACTACTCAAGACGGAGATATCGGGATTCGATTCCAGTTGGGGGTGACCTAATTTCTATAGTGCAATAGTTTAATCCTGTAAATGTGTTACAAATTAATGATGTCATACATGACGCAGCGCACTAAATATTTCGTATTGGACACTTGAGGTTAGGTTGATTGTGATCCTCGCATTTACTTACAGGTAACACTATACTTAACATACGCCACTTTTTTTTAATTACTTTATTATGAATAAATTATTTCAAGAGATATTGAAAATGACACTTTGATGCTGAGGCAAGCCATCTAAGTAAATTAATCCCACCAATCACTTCAAGTTTTAAAGGTCAAGATCAGAGCTGTGGCCTTAAGACTCTTGACTCCTTCATAAATGGCTTCAAAGTGTATTAGTTAGTACTAACAAATCTAATGTAGTAAAATGCTCCCATACAGATTACGTCACAGAAAATTTCTTCGGCATTGTGAATCTATATTTGAATAAATTTTTCAATCCAAATCACAAATTTTTGTTCTAAAATAATTAAAAAAAAAAGTATAAAATATTGTTATAATACAGTACTACAAGTTTTTATTTTGAAGCCAGAGTTAAGAGTTGGTGCAACTTTACCGACTCCAACTCCGATTTAACTCAAAATTGCTTAAGACTCCACAGCCATGGTCAAGATTGATGGAAAGAAAGAGAGAGAGACACCAACGTAGAATAAAAACAATTTATTTTAATAGTAATAAACTAAGAAATGACAAATATTCTACCTGAGGATATGTAGGCCAGTCTGAGTACGTTTTCAATCCTTGCCGAACAGTTTCATCGCTCAAGATGTCAAACGTCTTGTAGTCCGTGTCCAACTCCTCTAATATAGCTATGATCGTCTTGCTGAAACCGCATCTCGGTTCTAGAGCGCTGCCTTTCATGAACAACATAACTGGAGCGGCGTTGATTAGGTTCTTGAGCCGTGTTTTCAAGCTCTCCTCGTCTGATTGGAGCGCCGGTTTGGGTGCGAGGAATGATACCTTGGAGGCCTTAACGAATAAGAATAAAATCAAATCAAATCGAGAATTATTTTACAAATAGTTTTTAACGGCCACTTTGAATTTTATTTAGCACCGCGTCTTACTACCAGTTTGGGTTATACGCTTTAAGTACTAATTACTCTAATGGATTAGGAATTGGGAAGGTTGAATTAGAGGAAGGGAACCCGCATTTGCGTGGAGGGAGAGTGGAAAACCATTTAGGAAAAACCACCCCCAGTTCACCCGACCGAGATTCGAAACCCGATCTCCCCATCCTCAGCAGTCGAGCTCAACAGGACAAGCGCGTTAGCCAACTACGCCACCGAGGCGGGTACCACTTTGAACACATCTAATATTTTCAGCAGCAAGCTTATCTTAACTGATTACAGAAGATTGCCCTATCTCATTAGCTACACCATAGTGTAACTTGTCAAAGTAAGGTTTCTACTGGAGATGGGTCGAATTCTATATTTCACGAATACAAATTTAAATATTTAAAAAAGGAACAATTTTAGTTAAAGTGAAAATATTTAAAAAAAGTTTGTCATGTCGATTACGTTAAACAACAAAGAGAATAACTTTTTAGTAAATTAATCATTATATTAATACAATTTTGTTCGAATCTATCAAACACCATAGGATTCGAGGGATTCAAGCATCCCTACTCAGTTTTTTAGAACCACTCCTTAAAACCCGTTCGTGTTGTACACTCATGTACTATTTATACTGAGGAGTTAAGGCTGAGGAACTGCACTTTAACAGTAAATATGTGTCGTGCTGTGCAGTTTAAAAATTATTCACAAGTTTTACCTGTTGGTTGATTTTCTTTGTGAGACTTGGGGCGTCTGCCCCATCCACTCTGTCAACAACAGAGCCCTTCTTGAACAAAACAAATGTAGGTACCGCGGCAATATTGTGTTTTATTGAAACTTCCGGGAGGTCTTCGGCCACGCATTTCATAAACTTTACATTCTGAAAAANTTGAGGTAATAAAAAAAAACTAATACACACAGATACTGGATGGTTTATCTTATTATTAATAATAAAATGAAGAACTTGTTGTGAGAATTGGGTGATATCTGCTGCACGCAGAGGGCTGGCGTTTTAATATTTTAGTAGCCCATGTGCACCTAAAGCCAGAATTTTAAAATGTTGACCAAAGTTTATTTCAATCTAGGCCCTAAATTATAAACCAAGTCGGAAGCAATAATTTTTTTTCTCTCTCTCTTTGCTTGAAGCAAAGCATTGCCTGGGATAACCACATATAATAAATTGTGAAGTCACCTCGGGCAATGCCGGGTTCTTATGCTAGTGATAACTAAAATATATATATATATATATTTTAGTTATCACTAGCATAAGAACCCGGCATTGCCCGAGGTGACTTCACAATTTATTATATGTGGTTATCCCAGGCAATGCTTTGCTTCAAGCAAAGAGAGAGAGAAAAAAAATTATTGCTTCCGACTTGGTTTATAATTTAGGGCCTAGATTGAAATAAACTTTGGTCAACATTTTAAAATTCTGGCTTTAGGTGCACATGGGCTACTAAAATATTAAAACGCCAGCCCTCTGCGTGCAGCAGATATCACCCAATTCTCACAACAAGTTCTTCATTTTATTATTAATAATAAGATAAACCATCCAGTATCTGTGTGTATTAGTTTTTTTTTATTACCTCAACTTACCTGCAAGTGTTGTTGTTTGGAAAGTTCCTCGAAAACTTCAGTCATTAATTCATTTTGCTCCGCCCAAGTGGCATAAAAATGAAGGACTGCTAAATCATTGGACCTAAAATCACAGAAAAAAAACCAGGACGACTTTGGTAGGAAGAACAATTCGGAATACTAGGCCTAGTGTTACCTATAAAAATTGATAGCTGCAGATAATATTACTTGACTTTTTAAAAATTTACGATAGTCATGACGTTTTAATGATTATGTAGTTGGAGTAGGACTATTCTTAGAACATCAATTTGTTTGGTTTGGGAAGGAGAAATATATTAACATATTTTATAGATAAGTTCATAATTAGATTTAAGTCTAGAATAAGTAGGCTATATTAAATTAATATAAATTACGGCAACAATTTGTGGTTAACTACAATCTATTGACCTTTGAGAGTTTATCAATATTCTGGCTTTGTACCAAAAAAAAAAGTTGTACCAGACCTTGGTTTATATTTCCAAATAAAGTCACTAAAATTAATTTTATATAATCAAAGGGAGGAAAGCTTTCTTTTCTCTTTGGATCAAACCTGATTGCCTCTTCAATGTCTTCTTTTTTATCAAAGTGTAATACAACCATTTTATAAGCACAAAGTTCTGCAGTCACACAATAAGATTTTCAGTAATTACTACGTGTAAAAATAAGAAATAAAATGTGTGACAAAGACCGGCTATGAATATTATTTTATTCAATATTTATTTTATTGTTAAATGCTGCCAACATTTATAGCCAAACATTCTCGTTCTTGAAAATAAAAGAGTGTTTACATAAACCTGAAATAGAAGGCAGTAATTCCAATAATTTTTACTTGAGAAATCACTCTTTCCTAAAAACTCTAAAAATGACCTAAAATAGTGGTATTCAACATTTTTTTTAAAATTTGCATACTCCCATATATAGTTAACCATCAACTTTGTACCCTCAAAGCGGTTGGTGCATAATGTGAGGATTATAAGCTATACATATTCTATGATCCACATCTACTGCATATTATTTCTATATTAAGAAGTTTGTTTGTCTGACATGTGAATTGCTTGTATCTACAACACGCAGAGAACTGAAATTTGAAAATTAATAACCCATGTGCACAAACGTGTGCACCTCAAGGCAGGAATTTTAGAATTTTCACTAATTTTTTAAAATTAGTTAAAAGTCAGGTCAGGAGCAATAAAATAGAGATTTGAAAAAAATTGGTTTGAAGAAATTAAATACAAATTAATTTATTAAATAAGAAGCTTTAAATGAGAAATATGTTTATATATTATATATAATTTTATTTTTTATGTAGGTACCTCTGAATTTGGTAAAGAAATGGGCGGGTACACAAAAGTGGTTCACATGGGGGAATTTTAAAATCCAAAGACATATGGTGAGTCTGCAGCAATGCAGCTAATAACAAAACGTTCTGTTCAAAAGTCAAAACTAATATTGTGTAAATAGTTTCTCAATTTTCTGACATAAACTGATAAATATTCATTTACAATTTGTATTGTGCTACATCATTTTTAACATAAAGAATAGTGTATAATGTCTAGGTCCGTCTATTAGGCGAGTAGGCCCTGGTAAAGTATCACACTATTAAGTAAATAACAGCTGTATGTTGAGATCTCAAATATTTTATACGAATGAGCTTGTTTTATATTGGTTTTCAGGAATTGTAATATAAGGTCGTTTGAACATATTATTTATACAATGATCAAGAACAAAGCACATCCTCTGGTGGTTGATATATACATTTTAAAGTCTGAATACTGGTTCAAAATTTAAGGTTAGTAAAAAAGGGTATAAATCTATGTCCTATATTTTATCAATGAACTAAGTAGACTGGGGAATTGCCATTTGACATTTTAAATTGTTGTAAAAACTGATATATATATATATATATATATAGCTACGATACCTTTTCGTACAAGTGATAAGTGTGATACCAGTAATTACAGACTTATTTTGATTATTTCTGTTATTTCCATATTTAAGGAAAACATTATTTGATAAATAGCTGAATAGTTATCCTAATCTTTTTTTTTCTTTTCAAATTTGGACACTATAGACTCAAGTATAAGACAAATATATTGATTGCTTGCATTGGTTTGGCAGAGAAACACAAAATGCCTTAAAGTGGTATTACATTGTCATATTACTTTTATAAAAGAAAAATATTTATTTTATTAAATATATACGAACAGATGTGATACCACCTTTAATAACATATTATGTATTATTAATTTTCTTCTAATGGACCGCTAAACTTTTAAAAATTTGTTCAGAAAATTTACTTTAAAACAACACAATCATTCTATAGCCCAAGTGTGGAGTTTATGCCTACATACTGTATACTCGTATTTAAAAAAATTTATTTGGATGTACAGGTTAAACTTTCAGATTTCACAATTTTTTTGATAAAGCCTTAGGGCATGTTCTATGAGATAAATTTTGTTAATGAAAGTTTTTTTAAAAAAAGATAGTAATTTATAAAAGTTCTTTAGTGGATCGACAAAGAAGAATATTATTAATCTGGGGCTCTTTTCATAGATTAAAAAAAATTAGATGTGTGAGCCATGAAGTGTTTATATGAAAGCTATTCAATATAATAGTGGCGTGCCTATAAATTGTCTTTGGTGACGGGGGGAGGGGGGGGCCAAACAATCAAGGTTGTGTCAAGAATAATTAATCATTAGTAAATAGTAAGTCATTACATTTCGTTGGGGAGGGGTGTTAGGGGTACAGTTCCATAACCACTGGAGGCGAAGAACCATAATAATTTATGACTAGTAAATGTCTCTAGATGCTATATAAATTCCTTTTATGGTAACCAAGGGCAGAGATTTCTATCATTTAAGCGAACTTAGTTTAAATACAAAGTATCAAAGCAATTTTCCAATACTTTTTCTAATTTGTAACGTTTGGAGCACTTTTAACGTGTGTAATGGTAGGATAAATTTAAGATAATACTTTACCCACAAACCAAGACATGTTTAATGTTTCAGTTGAAGAGTAGAATCAGTGGTGGCAGAACCCTATTTATTTAGGGGGGAGAGGACCGTTAGAAAAATAAAGAGTTTGGTTCTCTAACCCTAAGAGGAGCCCAAGGATCCTTTCTATGAAAAAAATTGCGAGAAAAATTGATCCAATTAAAAACAATTCAGAGGGATCCTTTGAAAATTTTAAAAATCAACGTGATTCTAAAAGTTTTTCTGAGTGGTCTTTGCCAGGAAATTAAAAAAAAAATAGTTTCTTCTAAAAGCTATTTAAAGTAGTCTTCCTCCCGATTTTTTTTTAAAAAAATACATGTTCTAGAATTTATTTGGAATGATCTTTGCCAGTAGATTTTTTGGAAATTACATGCCTTTCAAAGCCATTTTAGTCATGGTTATAATCTGGATTTTTTGTTGTTGAAAAATTCGAAGCCTTTAGAAAGTGTTTTGGAGTGGTCCTTTGCTGGCAAATTTTGAAAATGAATTGTTTACCAGAAATGTCCATGTAATCTAAATGCCCATAGGCCCGTATCAAGTACCGCGCCCAATCAGGTGTACAATTGATTCGTGACCAAGTTGTCCACGCGGTTATTGAGTGATCCAACAATTACCCACATGCGAAAGTATAATCAACTCTTAATTTGCCGACACACAGCAGAGGTAGGTCGTGTTTACTTCACAGGGAGAGAAACATGGACGGGGAAAAGGGGGAGATTTATCTACAATGGACAGCTTAACTCGTGTCAGTCACCGTGATTAAGTGGTTATGATAGTCGACAGTGAGTCAAACGGGATCCTGTTCGATTCCTTGGAAGTACTGATGGAGGTATTTAAATATTTTTAACAGGAGCTCGCCCTGCTATATAATTAGTACAGCCTAGGTACCTTATCTTAGAGCGATAAAATATACTAGATCTACTTTCATGTATTCATGCGCCAAGTCAAGTGATCTGCAGCGTTCAATTTTGATATATTATCAATACTTATACAATAATAATAATAATAATAATAATAATAATAATAATAATTTAGTAAAATTTCATCAACTTCAGCTAAAAAAAGTTTATGTTTTCTAAAAGAGTTTTTCTGTGTAAATTTCAACTGTAATCATCTCGAAGTTAGGGCTGGGGGCAGATTTACACCCAACTTCCCCCCCCCCCGTCTTACTACCCCTTCACGTTATACTCATATGAATAACGCTAATGGAGTAGGTGTAAGGAAGGTGTATATTTAGAGGAAATGCATCATAATATGCATTGATAGAGTGGGAAACTATTTAGAAGAAAAAACACCCTCAATACAACTGACCGGGATATAAACCCCGACCTCCCCATCACGAGCAAACCAGACTAGACGAGCCTGACATTTAGTCCTCATACCCACCAATGCGGATGGTTGGATGTGTAGTGTCAGACGTACTGGCCTAGGTTAAGCTAGTTTGTAAGTCATGCGCAAATATAACATCTGTTTTATTAAAAAAGTGCACGCTAAGCACCCCAGTTAGAAAAATAACTTAACGGTGTCCTGAAGTGTCGAGTCTGAGGAGGGAAGTTAAGAGAACTTGCACCAGTATTTTCTCGGCGATAAAATATAAAATCACTCCTGGTGAAGACGTCTAAAGCGAGTCCTTGAATAAATTATGATAAATTTACAACTAAACCAGTTTTTACCAACTAGAAGATGTCCAACCACTTAGACAAGTCGTTGGTGCATCCACCCTTCCAAGCCTAGGGTCTCGGGCTCAACGGTAGATAATTCCGCGTCTTACTACCCGTTCGGGTATACACATATGATAATTATTCTAATGAGATAAGGATAAGGAAGAAAGAACAATTTTTTAGAAGGAGAGTGGGAAACCCATTTAGGAATAACCATCGTCAGAACACCCGACCGGGATTCGAGCTTCGATCTCCCTGTCATCGGGCGGTCTAGTCGACAGACAAATTCTCCGCATTTTTTAGTATACAAGTTTATTGAGCTCTCCGGGTAAAGAACCATACAGGTCATAGGAAGTGATAAGACGAGTGTTTATTTTACCTTCCCCCCATGTAACACCAAGTATACATTTACGATAACCTATATCTCCATGAATAAAGTAGAATTTAGACGAAGTGTACCCGCAATTGCGCGGAGTGCGAGTGGAAAATCATTTAGGTAAACCACTCTCAGTAACACCAGATGTGATTCGAATCACCAGTCCATTGACAGACTGACTTTTAGACCATTTGATCATTGAGGTGGGTGACAAGATTATTAGTAACGATTTATGAAAGTTCAATTTTTGTATAAATTAGGGTAAAATAAGAACTATTTAGGCTTAAATATTAATATTTTAACTATGGGATAGAATGGTTTTCCGCCAAACCCATAACATAAAAATTCAAAGATTTTTTTTAAGTAGGAGCAAAAATAGGACTTGTAATTTTAATTAGGTTTACCCAGGAAGGATGAGTAATGGTTTTTCGATCGTAAGTAACGAAATTTTACGATAAATATTAATAATTCTTTTTATTATATTTAAATTTAATTTTTGCATCAAAAAGGAATATATATATATATATATATATATATATATATAAAATATTGTATAGAAAACTTTCAATAACATCATTTTGGGAAAACGTTAAATCTTGGGTTTCTTTGAATATCATACAAGAATAAAAACTTAGTGTTTAATGAAAAGAAATTACTTAGTATATAAAAAAGAATAACGGTCAATAACACCTGCATACGTTGATTATCACGGTATAATATATATTTACGAAATGTAGAATGAAATATATTTATTTTGGCAAAGAATATCTGTCCGTAGAATTATCACGAGTGTTGATCATTTCTTTGTGTAGTATTTAATTATTCACGTCAAGTGGATTTGAGCGCTAGGCTGCTTTTGATTGGCCGATAAAGGGCAACACTGATGGGCCGATAGAGCCAGTGGGGTGACTAACTACTTGGCGTAATTATCCTGTCCGTTAATAGACTAATTTGCTAGTCACTTTTCTGATGTAATTTCCATTTTTCAATCAATCTCTTTGACGTCCAAGCACCGAAACTTTCTATCTCTCTCTTTTTAAGAATGTGATGTCAAAGGAAGCGTTAAATGACTTATGGTACTCCGGTGATAGCGGTATAAACGAACTGTTGAGAGTCCAAACTGTGACGTCATCAAGCATATACGGGAGTAGATTCCTCCTCGCTGTTACCAGAAGGCCTTAGCTTCAATGCTGACCGACACTGAAATAAAGAAAATATTAAATACAAGCAGTCGTGTGGTAAGTAATACATTCCAATTTTCACAGGAAGGGTCCCTTATTTAATAGATAGAAAAGTTACTTTATCTACTTTCATGTATTCATACTTCAAGTAATCTAATATGAAGCTGTACATTTTTATTTATATTAGTAATACATGCGTCAGCACGGAAGAGAGCAAAATCTATATAGTGGCCGCTTCATTTTAGCGAAGATAAGGACAACATTTGTGGTTATATGGTGTCATGTGGTCACCACAACGAACCCTTTGGCCGTCAATCTCAGTTTTCTAGACGGAAGCTGCTACTTCTTCATCCAAGTAGCTCATTTGTCCTCACGAGACTAAAGCTAGCCTCATTCCAGACCCACTGCCTGTCAAACAATTTATAAGTGCCGGGGATCAAACTCAGGACTTTTGTAACAGTAGCCAGGACCTCTGATTATTAGAATGAACTTGCCCCACGCTTATGTAATAATTACGTTAATGGTTTTAGGGATTGTGAAGTTATTTTATAGGAAATTACCAGCATTTGCGTTCAGGAAGAGTAGAAAAACAGTTTTGGAAAACCACCCTCAGTTCACCCTACCTATATTCGAACCTAGATCTCCCGGTCAACGGCAGTTTAGTCTACTGAGAGAGTGGCGTATTATACCAAGTGGCCACCGAAGCGGTTTTGGTGGTTCTTAACTGAACGATTACATGACGTATGATTCATTACGTCACGTGCCACGACAATAGTCGACTGCAGCTGACACACAATAACCAAGATGACAGCATGACTCAGACCTAAACTAGCTCAAGATAGGGACAGGTGACGTTCTTTTGTAAGTGTGGAAATGAACTTTCGAGTTCCTAATATCATATAGTAAGTAATTTGTATGATAATTTAAAAATAAATAGTAACCATTTTCTAAAAGGGGGTATAGGTACCTTTTTCAATTAGGAAAATGTACTAGTTTTTAAAAATCAAGGATCTTATCTCAAAATATAAAAACTGTGAACATACAAAACTATAATATTAACCGTTGTTCTTCAGGGGTCGCTCACTTTATACTAAGGGACAAAACAAAGTCTTTAAGAACAAAAGGTTGAGAAATATATTTAGGCCAAAGATGGAAAATGGGCTAAGTTATATAGGGAAGAACTCCATTGCTTGTATGTTTCCCCAAACCGATAAAGAATAATCAAAAAGAGCAGGTTGAGGTGGGATGGTCGGTCATATGATACGTTTTGGCGATAACAGAGCGTGTACACTAGATTTTATTTGAGAAACCTAAAGCCACAAGACCCATTGGTGGGCCAAAACGTAAACGAGAGGATAAAATTAAAATCGATTTAAGGATTGGTTTGGTATTTTAGCACCGCGATTTGTTACCCATTTGAGTTCTACACGATTGGTTTTGGAATAGGGATTTGATAGAGGTGTTTCAGGATTCAGGATGGGGTTGAATGGTGAGACTACTTCCTGGTGGGCATGCACCTTCGAGCTCCTTGAGGCCAGAGAGTTAGTTCATTATCATCATCATCATAATGTAATAAATCTTGTGACTGGTTTGCTGCAACACTATATTTTTATTTATCCCTGGCAAACATTTTTCTACATCTTTGTAGCTTCGTCAGCCAACAACGTCCACTATTTGATTTATGTAATTCAGTCATGGTCTTCCTCTGAAATTTCTCCTCTCCACATATTCTTTTATAATAATTATCTTATTCGAACTAATATGGCTCAGTATATGGCCTAGCATGTTATCTCTTCTTTGGCGTATACATCTCCAAAGTTTCCTTTCTTCATTTGCTTTTCTTATCACTTCTGTATTTGATATCATCTACATCGATGATATTTTCAACATATTTCTGTTCCATTCTTCTGATAGCTTGTCAAGGATATTACTAGCCTATAAAAGTATATATTTCCTACCCTTCTGACCTTACAGATCAACAAGGTCAAAATGAGGGCCAAACGTCGGCAACCAATGAGATACCAGAACGGCCCCAATGCAGGGAAGAAGCCAGCGATCAAGAAGGCGTGGGAAAAACCCAATTCCTTGCTGGCAGCTCTGTTGAAAGATTACTTCAAGACGTGTTCTTTGCATGGACTCAGATACATCACCGAAGAGAGCTATCATTGGTCGGAGAGGTACGTGTCAACTCACATCTTTGACCAGAAACTTTATCAAGGTGCAACGGTAGTGGACGCGAGCTCATGCCCGTATTTTTATAGTTTTTACTGTGTATATTGCGCGTCTGGGTTACATCACTTCTAGCCCAGTAGAGCAAAGATCAGCCAGTACTAATGTACCGTAGCCGAGGGGACGCCTGAATGTACTAATCGTACATAATTTCCGTGGAGGCTCTTTCATGTCCCGATGAGATGTGGGGATGATGATGTTGAGAATGAGGGTGTGGAACCAGTGGAAAGGCTTACACCTGACTTAACCAAACCCTGATGACCGTTGGGTTGATTCCCCTTTCTGGAAAAATACCCAAGGTACCAGCCAGGAATCAAACCCGGGAACCCTATGCACTTAGCCAGGTTCACTGACAACTACACCACGGGGCCGGTTAGTTTTTAAAGTAAAACACATTTTTTTGCCAAAGTAAATAACATATTTCTCCAGTAGATAGGTTTAGTTTAACTTTCTGCGCATGGTGATGTCAACAATGGTTGAATATCTTTCATGAACATATAAGAATAATTTAAATAGAAACTTTTTATACAAGTAGAAAAAGTCCTGTTCGAATTCAGCGATGCTAATGACAAATATTCAAGAACTGTTGATATTAATTAAATGTACTTACTGGAGGAATATTATTAACATAAGAACGTCCAACCTCTTTCTCTTCCATCCCATTTTAACGGCTCAATCCAATGTATTGGGGTAGAAGGGGAGAAGAACCTATATTTAGAGGGAATTCGCGAGAGTTAGCTTGAAGAAAGGATGGAAAATAGCTACACTATTCAGGATTCTGACTTGAGTTTCCAGGTGAATTTCCTTTAAATATATCTGTCCTCGTTAAGAACGAGGCATACACTCATTACTTAAGCTACACCTCAAATCACAATAGTACAATATTGAGCAACCTATAGCTCAACGTCNGGGAGGAACCTTAATCTAGAGGGAGTTCACGACAGTTAGCTTGAAGAAAGGATGGAAAATAGCTACACCATTCAGGATTCTGACTAGAGTTTCCAGGTTAATTTCCTTTAAAATAATCGCTCCTCATTAGGAACGAGGCATACACTACACTCATTACTTAAGCTACACCTTAAATCACAATAGTACAGTATTAAGCAACTTATAGCTCAACGTATACGTGCTAGAGTGAATAAACTGCCTGGAGCAATGGACATCTTCCTCGGAGGTATCAAGGAGTTGAAGGGTGCCACCCAGCTCTCAACACGCCGTGTACTGCCGCAGGTGCCTGTGGGCTGTCCTGAGCGTGTTGGCGCTGTACGGGGTGTCGTACGGGTGCTCTGTCATCTGGAAGCAGTTCCAGGCCAGTCCAACCAACACGGCCCTGGAGAGTACCAACTACGCCATCATGAACATCCCTTTCCCCTCTGTTACCATCTGCACCAACAATAACGTTTACTGGGACAAAGTAATCGACTTCCAGAAACAGTTAAGTCTTCTACAAGACTGGGTTTATTTTAAAAATTGATTCGGTATCTGGGTTTGAGTGATTCAGACCTTCATATTTCCTTTCCAGCGACTGCTACTAGCTTCAGTCCTTCATCTTTCCTTTCCATGGACTGTTACCAGATGCACTCCTTCATATTTCCTTTCCAGGGACTGCTGCTAGATTTGTCCTTCTGTTTCCTTTCCAGGGACTGCTGCTAGATTTATCCTTCTGTTTCCTTTCTTCACCTTTCCTTTCCAGGCAATTCTTCTAGATTCAGTTCTTCACTTTCTCTACCAAGATTAGTACTAGTGGAAGCACATTTAAGATAAACTTCAATCAAAAGAGGACAACCTAAAACTAAACAACTGTTAGCAAAGTCTTACAAGACAGTAAAAGCAGTACAAACAAACACTCCTACCTCACACCTATCAAGTTGCGGACCATGCACTCTCAAATAGTGATCATATTTAATATAGTCTAGTTTATAAGTCTACGAATTAATCCTAATAGACGTGTTACTACTGAATTCAGGAACCTCTCCAACGCAAGCAATGACACGATAGAAAGGTTCCACCTGTTGATGACAGCGTTATCCACCATAATCTTCGGTGACTTTGACATGCTATCCAATCTTATCGAGGAGAACACTTACATGGGTGATTTGGAACATCTGAATATCCCTGAACTCATGATACAGGTAGGTGGTGTTACCGTCAGGGGTCGAACCATAGTTCCTTCACTGGTTCACGGGTTTTACCTGGTGCCAAACTGGGTGGATATTATTGTTCATTGTTTTACTTTCTATCGACCCCTGGATAGAGAAATGTTGTTATTTTAAAGAATTGGACTCTAGACGGGTAAAATGGTTTCGACTCTAGGCCAAGATACAGGCAGACGGATGGCATAGCAAAAAACAATTTTTCAGTTCCAGGGGGTTATGGTAGATCGACATTTATTAAAATCATTATTTCTATTTCTTTTTATGCGATCAATACTTTATTATTACAGGGGTCAAGAGAAAGTAAAAAAATAACCTTTACCAACGTCTGTATTAGTTATAAATTATATATATATATATATATATAAATTATATATATATAAATAAATTATATATATATATAAATTATATATATATATATATATATATATATATATATATAAATTATATATAAAATTTGATACTAAGCCCATACCCAATGGTTGAATTTATGAGAAAACCATTAAACCGATTTTGACAAACGGCCACGTATTTTAAAAGCTACAAATCCAGCATGTTGGTAAAAAAAAAACTTCCAACGAAAGTCAAATTTTTCAAGCGAATCTCCAGATTTTATGCTTTGTGCATAGGAATTGATTTGAACAAGATCTCCTTGTTTAGATCACCTTGGAAATCCTTATTTGTGTATTATTTTATGTAGACTATCATCATCATCATCACCGACAGATTTATCTGATTGCCAAACCCTTCCTTCACCTTTGACAAGACATGTATTAATCACAACTTGTGAATGTGTGGAATGCCATGCCTCCCACCGTGGTTCGGATCCCACAATAAACTGTAGGTTCTCCATTTCATCTCACAATCACCTAAAATTAAACGTTAGCGTAAGTTCGTATAACCTGATCGGTTAGTAAAAGGAGGTGCTAATAATAATAATAATAATAATAATAATAATAATAATAATAATAATAATAATAATAATAATAATAATAATAATAGATCCTCCCTTCTCACTTGAAAACTTTATGCCATCTGCTCCTACCATCTCTATCTTGGCCTTCATTGTGGTCTTTTTCCTACGAGGAGAAAAAAGAGTAATAATGAAGTGATCAGGTAAAGAGTGTGGATACACCGAGTATATGAGATAACAGAGGAAGAAAGGGTGGTATGGTATGGGCACCTAATGAAGATGTAAAAAAGAGAGGATGCCAAAGAAAATGTTCGAAATGAAGTAATAGTGTACATCGGCTGATAAAATTTTTCTCTTTGGTTGAAAATGACTCAATTGTTACTGGTGGGGGTGCAGCAAATAAAAAGAGAGCTGTTAGAGGGATCATTTTAAAGTTATCACCGCGGTGTGAGAGGGAGACAAAATATACGTTTTTGTTAGAACTAAACACTTAAAGTTCAACATTTTTTTTGCCTTCGTTGAGTCATTCTTAAACTATAAATTAAGTTGAAGCGTTATTTTATGTTAGTTTCCCAATAAAATGTTTTGAATACCTTAAAGTGTGATAATCTACAACCATCGATGAAACAAAACAAATCAATCTAAATGTGTTTTTTCTCAGGTGATGCCCCGATGTAAGGAGTTGTTCGTGGGCCCGTGTTGGTGGAGAAACAGGAATTACAACTGCTGCGACCTGTTCGAGCTACAGAGGACGGAGGAGGGGTTCTGTTACTCCTTCAACTCAGAGATATCTAACGCACAAGTCAAGTGGGTTACCAGAGGAACACAAGATACAGCTGTTGTGACTCTTGTTAATTCCACAGCATCTTATCCTGCACGTCCCCCTACGGTTTATTAACCAATCACAGGAAGGGTCATGGAGTACACAAGAGGGGTTAGAACTACAAAACAGCAATATGGGGCGGTTATTAGGTTGACCACTCAGATTGCAGTCACATTATCCCACTCCCAATATTGCGATGTAGAAGGACCATCATCAAATGCTGAGTTACAAATGGATATTACACAATAATAAGCTGAGGGATTTATAAAATAGTGCTGTCACCTTCTATTGGCATATGATGGTATTCGAATCTAGGTAGGGTGTACTGAAGGATTTTTTTCAGCACCTCGTCTTGCTACTAGTTCTGGCTATTATGCTTATTTACTAGTTTACGATAAATCTTATAGTGATTAGAAAGGATACATTTTGAAGAAGTGTACCCGCATTTACGTGGAATGAGATTGAGAAACAAGCTTAAAAAAACTACCATCAGTACACCCGACTGAGATTCGAACCTTGATCTCTCCATCATCGGCAATTTGGTCTACTGTGAAAGTAGCGCGTTAGACCACACGGCTACCGTAGCGGGCATTTCCCTAAATATTTTTCCAATCTCCCTCCACATAAATGTGGGTACACTTCCTCAAAAGTCAATCATTCTCATCCTTAGCCCATTAGTCTAATTAGTACCTATGTGTATAGCCCAAACGAGTAGTAAAACGTGGACAAACCAAGGCGATTAATTTCCTAAACTGGTGTTTGCAGTAGTGCCTCCGGCTTCAAGTGGTCGGTTAAGGGTGCCGAGGAAGTGCCCAAGTCTACGTCACCGAAAACCCTGAGACCCCGCCGGACCAGTGACAGCGGAGAGTGGAGCGGGTTGCGGGCTGAAGTCAACCTCAGTCCTGAACAAATACCGCCCCTGCTGAAGGGTCAAGTTTCGAGTTCTCTTCAAGTAAGTATGATTATAAAATACATTATACCCATAATGCTTTGCGTCATAAACAATAAAAACATAGCTGATTTCTGAAGGAATGTAATCAGATGAAACTGACATGTTTTGAGCCACTTTGCAGATATTCGTGAACAACCCTTACGGCTTCCCGGCTGCTAGTGAGACCATCCACGTCGCCTCTATAGGTCAAGTTAGCATCAGCGCAAACGTGATGCATGCGACGTCGCGCGTCCGCTCGATGAGCGTCGCCATCCGGCGCTGCCTGTACCACGACGAGAGGCCTGCTCTTGGTATGCAAACGTACAACGAACTGAACTGTATGGGAGAGTGCCATCTGAACCACAGCGTGCAGTACTGCAACTGCTCACCGTACTTCTATCCGACAAGAGGTAAGAGAACACGACTCAGGGTCGTATACGGGCTGAGGCCTTTAACGACATCGCCTACTTGGTGAGTTTGAATCTATTTTTCGAAGCGGGCTACACCTTAACTTTACGCACCTAAGTACTCTATGAACTATGACACTTGGATGCTAATTTACTAAGTAGAATCCACGAACGTTTTCAATCTATATCCTGATAGAAAGACTCCTACAGGGCATTTTCGTGACCAAGACAAATAGCCTAACTTATAGAGGATTTATAAACTATACGTTTATTAAATAATATTTTGAGATACACAACCATTCTTTGTTTACATCTCCATGGAAACCATGATTTGTTTATGATTGTATATCGGCGGATAAAGTATTTATCTTTTATTAACAATAACAACTCGATTCTTTCTTAAGGGGTATGATGCATCAAATAGATAGAGAGCTGGGAGAGGTGTAGTTCTTAGGTTCTCATCGTCATGTAAGGGGGAAAAAATATACTTTTTGATTAAAATTAATTACCGAATTCTCAAAATCTATATCTATTTGATAGCTTTTGATGAGTAAACCTTTAACTATACGTTCTAAGAGGTCTTATTTTACAGAACTTTCCCCAGTAAAAAGTTTTGAACACATTTTAACGTGATAATCTTCAGTCATCACTGCAACGATAAGATAGATTAGTTATACAATTATATTAAAGGCCTATTGATGGCTTGTAAGGAATAAAATTAGCTTATTGTATTCCTCAGATTCAATCAAAAGCTGTGACGTGATCGGGTACATGTGTCTGGCTGCTTTCAACGGTAAGTAATATGACCTAGACATAGAGACACGTAAAAGGTGAGGTATTTTTTAGGGTATAGGAGGTTTATTTTTCTAAAAAAGCGATGATATTAGTTGTTAGAAAGGTGGATTTCTTTTACACAGAAAAGAACGATTGGCGGGTATGGTAAGAAAAGGTGATGAGGGCTGGAATCGAGGGCGAAGAAAGGAGGGAGGCTGGAGGGGGGAAGAACGATGGACATAAGGTACTCTTGTATAATTGAAATCCCATAGACATAAGCGGACTCAACTTGTATACATACGTCGTATGGGGCAAACGAAAGTGCACTTAAGCTCTTTTCTGTGTAATAGGATGCCCACTTTCTAACTACTGATATTATATGCTGAAAGCGAGCTTATTATTTACGTAAACACGGATCAAATTAGTACTAATTAAAAAAATCTGGGATATAATTGTCTAGATATTTCATTCATATTGTGTATTTTAACTATTTATTTACATATATGAAGAAAAATCAAATATACATACGCAAAAATAAATTTCATGCTTAGTAATATCATTATCTTACAGTTTTACAAATAGCAATATCGGAATAATGGAGCATCAATTTATGTTCAGACCAAACAGTAATAACATCGAAACACGTCATAGAAGACTAAACAACTATCAAATAAGAAGAAGGGAATACAAATAAAGAAGATATAAATTTGTCAAACATGACCACCAGTAGCAAGGATCCTAGCATAAAATCTTAAAAGCTGAAAACAAAGAATTGATATATCGAAATAAATATTGAAATGTATAAAAGTAGAAATCGTGATTTTTAATATTAACCTAATAAAAAAAAGCCTAAATCCATGAATACTTGTATATCCTGTGATCCCTTTTATACCTTTAAAATTAGCAAAAACTGATAATATCCATACACACAGAAACCCTGGCGTAGCGTTATTGACAGTGCTACCACGTTGAAAAGTATGTTGAATGTCGTGGTATCTGCCCGAATTACAAAGAAATTGTTTCTTTAAAAAAAAAAACCTCTTAAATTCGTGTTAATTGGATGAAAACTGTAGAATTTGTTTAAAAATTCGCTTTATCACAAATGTGAATTATGCATGTCCCTACGGGCTATAAATAATTAGTTGTTTACATCATAATTAAAATGTAAGTAATTTAATTTTAATAATTGTTTTACAAAATAAAATACTCCCACTTCTTGAAAAAATATAAGATAATATTATATTTCATCAGTGTCGGGTTGAGAAGTGTTGCCAGGATAAGCAGACTTAGTCTCTTTTTTTTATAGCACCACGTTACTACCCGATCGCTTATGTACTAATTACGCTAATGTTTTTTTTAGGGATTAGGAAGATTATATTTAGAATAAGTATATTCGCACTGGAGTGGAAGGTGAGTGGAAAACCATTTAGGAAAAACCACCCTGAGTACACCTGACCTAGATTCTAGCCATTATCTCTCCGTCATCGGCCGTCTAGTCTACTGCGAGAGTAGCGCGTTAGACCATGCAACCACCGAAGCAGGTAAAATAATGTCGTAAATTGCAATATTTTCCTCTCTATTGTTCTCAGAGGTGTTCAACTACGTTAAACCGGCTGAAAACAACCCTTATTTCGACAACAGCACCCTTGGGATGGCTTGTGATTGTATGTCTGATTGCAGCAGCATTGATTACATCTCTGAAATCTACACTACTGATTACGGGTAAGCTTACCTGCTTACACTACCGACATAGATGTGCATTCAGGAGTGTGATGGTAGATTCCAAATGGCCTGAGGCCTCAAATATGATAATGTCCGTATAAATTAAGCGAATTCCAATCTGTTTGATAAGGGAGTATGATAAAATGTTTTTGAAATCATGCACATAAACTATTTACAAACTCACTCAATTTAATTCTATAGGTATTGAAAGGGACTCAACCCGAAACACAAATTTCGGAAGGAGCGTGCCGTGCCCTGTCTCCTTCCCACCAGTCCCATCATGGTTACTCTTTTTCTTAGCATGTCTTATTATCTTTTCGGGTTTATAATATTAACTCTCTTTGCACGTTGGGGGCTTCGCCCTCAAACCCCCAGTCGTCAGATTTTGCACTCTTATGGCAATTGGATGTGCCAATATTCGTGACAAATTTTATGATTCTAGCTGTCCCATAAGTGTGTCAAATTCTTTAAAAAATGTGTGGAAAATGTGCAAAATTTACCTGAAATCCAAAAATCTAGCTCTATAACGCCAAAGCCATAACTGCTGGTGCAATCCGTTTTTTGATCAACTTTTTGGAATTTTCTCGTCGGTTACAGGATAGAAGCTATAAGTTTGCCAAATTTCAAGTTTCTAGCTCATCTGGAAGTGGGTAAACATTAATGTCAGTGAGTGAGTGAGTGTGAGTGAGTGAATGAGTGAGCCATGTGGCTTTATAGTAGTATAACTACGCTATTGGTTTTGGGTATTAGGAATTTTATGATTAGAGAAAGTGTACCCGAATTTGCGTGGAGAGAGAAAGAGAGATAGAGACAGTGGAAAACCACTTTGGAAAAACCACCTTCAGTACACCCGACTGAGATTCGAACCTTGATCTCCCCGTAATCGGCCGTCTAGTCTACTTCAAGAGCAACTCTTTAGACCATGTGACGTTAACGCTGTCAATGGCATCATTATATTTTAAATTTATCACAAAATAATCATTCATTTAAGGTTACGAGGTGGTTCATATTTTCAAGAATTGAGAAAAATAACTACCATTAAAGTTTTTAATTTTACTTTTATTTTATGGTACAAATTTTTCTTTCAGTCTGTCCCACTTAAAATGGATGCTCCGTCTCTCTCCCGTCTGTTTTAGTTCGAAAGACAACGTATTCGTCGACGTCCACTTCAAACAACCGACGACCGTGATGTATCGCACGGACATTGTTTTCGGGTGGCTTGAACTCATGGGTAACTAACTATCAACAGATACATCTCACTGTCAACAGAATGCCCCATGTGGTTATTGGTGTCGCCGCTAGATCGCTCGAAGGTCGATTTCAGGGGTACTGGGTACGTCTATGAAGAGGTTCTGTCACGACAGCCATGTTGGTTTGTTGTCACGCTTCGTTTCACTGCCCCCAGTTATTGCATTCTGTAAAATAGAAAAATATTGCACTAGAGCAATGTCCACCAAACTGTGGTACGCGTACCTACAGATGTACGCAAAGGATTTCAGGGGATACGAGGCGTACCACTGAGCTTTATTAGTCGTGTATTTTTGTCAATTACATTAAAATGTTAATCAAATCAATGCAAATTTTGATGTGAAGTCCTAGAATTTTATAAGCCTTTATTCTCCTTTGTAATGCCTTTGTTTGAACCACCATTACATCTTTATCAAAATTAGGAATAACAGGTAATGATTTACTATATAACAATTATATACTTCCTTTTTTTTTGAAAAAAAAAGAGTGCTATTTATAAATTGTGCTTAGAATGAAAATATAATTACTTTTACACAAAAATTAATTAGATAGACACCAAAGAGAAAGTGCATGAATTAAGACAGTCTGTTTCTCTAAAACATATACCCTTATATTACAAACGTAAAGCGTTATTTTATCACTTAGTGTCCCTGGGAGGCTTGGCTGGTCTGTTCCTGGGCTGTTCCATGCTGAGTGGGGTGGAACTTTTCTACTTCTTCACCATCAGGCTGTTCTTCGTGTGGTCGGCCACCCGGTGTCGTGACAACCCCCAACGGCGTAAGGCCAAGAAGGACGACTACCTCACCCCTCCTATGAATAAAAACACTGTCCTCAACGAATCACATGCATACTTAATCTGAAATGGGAACCACGTGTTGGTTTGTCCAGTCATAGTTAACTACCTCAAGCCCCACGGGTTCAAATCATAATCTGAGTCTTGTCAGGATTCGTATTAAATTATAAATTCCGAATCTTAGTATTGGATTTAAAATTTCAAATCCAAATAATCCCTAATTCGGATTAGATGGAATTTAAATCTCAATTTGAATTTGAAAAGTCGAATATTTGAATAATTTAACGTTCTAAACAAATCATCTTGGATCCATTATTTTACTTTAACAATATAAACTTTGCGAATCTCGTAGTATTTAAATTAATATAATTACTATTTGAACATGTTTACTGACCTCAATTTTCACTCTACTCAATTAAAAATATTTACAATTTGCTTAAGATTTGATTTGATAACATTTAATTATAGAATACTCGATTTGGATTTGATAGGAAATCTTTTTTCAATGAAATGTTCGATTCGCATTCGATAAGAAACCTTTACACTATGAAATATTTGATTCGGATTCAATACGATATTTCTTACATTGACATATTCTATTCGGTTTCGATACGATATATTTTCACCATGGAGTATTCTATTCGTAATCGATATGAGATATTTTTACTATGAAATATTCTATCCGTAATCTATACGAAACATTTTCACTATTGTAATATTCTATTTGGATCCGACACAAGACATTTTCATTATGAATTATTCTATTCGTAATCGATGCGATACATTTGAACTAAAAAATATTATATTTGTAATTGATACGAGACATTTTAACTTTGAAATATTTTATTCGTAATCGATATAAAACTCTATTTAATTCGGATTAAATACGCGACTTCTTACGGATTACGTTGGAAGTTACTAATACTAGTATGCACAATGGGCTTTATTCTTGTAAGTCAGCTGACTGAAGTATAGCAGTACTGCGACTCCGACTAGTCAATGACGTGTCGTGGAGTTTTGTCATGATAAGCAGAGCTTGTCAATATCCATTTGACTAATCATGCAAAGCCTCTACTTTACTTAGCTCACATGTTCGTTGATACATGACCGTTGAGTGTTCAACTGATTGACAAGAATAGGTCGGTTTGAACCAGCTCTGCTTATCCTGGCAGCACACACGACACTGCAACCAGTTGTTAAATGATTCTCAGAATAGATGTCTACAAAGCTTAGTTATTAAGTTTCGTATCCATGTTTTCCTTCGTGCTTGTTTTGTATTTCATATAAAATAAATGATAAAGTACTATATTTATGTCTTAACATTAACAGATTACGGTTTTGTAAAGTGTGTAGGCTTTAGATCCACTAGAAATTATAATGGTTATAATTATAGTTCAGTCTACCATGCAGAAACAAGCAAATGTAAAAAATATACGTAGTCATAAACTCATTATAGCACCAATGGAATTTAAGAGGGGATGTAGGGAACGCCAGTTAAGGGCAGTGTTTTTCCAGTTTTTATGTCATAATATATATCGAATAAAATAAATAAAATATTTCTCCAGTAAGATATAGAGTTTAATTTTCTTCACATGATGATATCAACACTTGTTGAATAACTGTCCAGGGCATCCTGAAATTTAAGACAACTTTTTTTTCTCGTAATTAAAAAAAGTTTCTTAGATAATGCCATGACAGATATTCAACAACTGTTGATATCACCATCTCAAGAAAATCAAACTAAGTTTATAATAGAACAATATTTGATTTATTATGTTAAAAAATGTTTCGCTATAAAAATTTCAAAAAACATTCAACTTTTCTCGCACCTTCTTACACACTGACCTTAAATAATCTTGTTCCCTACGAGTTTATGGTATCTTTTATTTACAGACCTTCATTAGCCACTTATAGCAGCGTAATTACGATCAACTTGACGTTCACTTAATGTTCACGAAACGAGGGTGCATATACTCTTGAGGCAACTCTACAGGGAGGCAGGTCGAGGCAAAACGTGGCAGCTCGTGTCGGCACATCAAAGTGAGGCTACGCTTACATGTGCCTTCGTTCGGCCTCACCTGCCTCGTTGAGAATTTGCCTCAAGAGTAGACGCACCTTTAACCTAAAGTAAATGACCTCTTCGTGTTTTTAAAATTGAAGCCATCACGACGTTGTTAACTTAACGCTCATTTAACTGAGTTGCCCAGGGTTTAACTTTCTAGTTACGTAAATATAAGTTGAGGGTACCATGTGTTTCAGCTAGCCAATAATGTTGCGAGCAACGTCAACCGGGCTATTTTAGTACTTCATTTGTTTATTTATGGTGTGCAGATGAATTATTCCGTAGATTTCCCCCACTCCCCATTTTGCAAACTATAAGACGCAATCAGTCCTAAATGCTTGGGTTTCATTCTAGTGAACTAGTTGTTTATAAACGGTCCAAATTCATTGTTGGTGTTTTGATCACGCTGTTACGTTATGTTACGCTCAGTGAATCCTCATAACACACTATTTTCTTTAGGTTAAGTCAACGTCAAGTGAATTTAAGTTGATCTTGATCCCGGTATAAAAAAAAGGAAAAAAAAAAAGTAATACAATTATTATTAACGAGGAAAACTTAAGTGTAAAAATGACTAAAGTGTTTGCTAATATTCTACTGACCTTGCCGTGAGTTTTATTTCAACGAATTTTTACAGACCGGAATGTTATACTTTGCTTAAGGTTGACATAATATCACGTGGCTACGATAAACGTGCCTAGAAAGTGATATAATACCTAGGTGCCCTTCGACAGCCAGTATAGCAAAAAAATGTACGAATACATTATGCTCCGGAGGTGTGTATTGTAAATATTACAAATCTAAATAAACTCGAAATAGTTGCATTTTTAATCAATCAAAAGTCACATTAATAAAAAGGTTAGTAAAAGTTAAGAATGGTTGTGTTTGACCTTCACAAGAACTCAAACCAAGGACCTTGAGCTATGATTTGTTTCCCCGCACTCAACGTACTAAAAAACAATATTTATTGTAAACATGTCACGTTTTTCTTTTATTATATGAGGAGAGGAAAGGCTTGAGGAGGGGTGGTAAGAAGTGGGGATAATGGGGGAAGGCTTGAGGAATAAAGGGGAGGGGGGTTTATTGGATGTCCGACTGGGTCTTTTGTAACCCCCCTCCCGCCTTGTTTTCATTCTCACGCTGGCGTTTTGAATTTACGATGATCGTAGTATGAAAGGTTTTTTGTTCGGGCAATAAAACTTCCCTTGTTTTGTAAAAAAGAAAATAATAGATTAGTATATTAAAAACAAGTAATAACAATAAACATTAAAGGTTAAACTTTAAATAATGTTTAGTTTTTATGAAACGTAAGAATAATAAAATAAAATAACTATTTTCAAACGAAAGAAACTAATTAATAATAATAGAAAATATTTAAACACTAATAATTAATTTATTGTAGATGTCAACAGGAATTAATGATTTATTTTATTTTACCGCTCACATTGGGATTGATTTAATTCACAATTGACTTAAAAACAATATTTTTATAGCTATAAAAACACCAATATGGAGTGACAAAGATCTCTCCATTGCGAGAGTGACGCATTAGAGCAGTGGTCGGCCATTTTCTTAGGCCCTTATCTAATTAAAAACTTACCTAATAGGTTCAGAGATCACCCTTCATCTCTCCACTCTACTATTGCTTCTTTTTGTCAATCTTTATTTACATTCTTATATTTCCACCTTTACAGAATATAATATAAATTAAATAAAATGTTCATTTTCATATTAACTAATTATTTTTTGGTTTGGCCACACTAAATTATTATTTGAGAGTAATTAATATATTTGCAAGATTAAAAGACTCAAATATCGATTTTACTATCGATATAGTCTTCATAATGTTTATAAGATTAGAAGACTAAAAGATCGACTTTTGATTTCAATAAAGTTTTTATATGCGATAGATCGAAAATTGCCACGATATCGACCGGTTAAGTCGAATCCTGTCTTACACTGGATATCATCTCTCGAGGTAACTACGCAGATAATATTTGGAAAACAGCGTTGTCATTCTCTTGTTTTCATGTGGTCCATCTTTCCTTAAATCCACGACAGATCTTGCAACACTGGTCGATGTTGCCTGTAACTCCTTCTCACCACCTTAGGACAGAACTGAGAGCGAGGAGGTTTGGCAACAGTTAACAGAGAGAGAGAGAAGATAAAATTCTTCTCCACAGGATTTGCAGTTCCCTCGTCAAGAAAATTGAACTCGATATTTTGATGAATCTTGACCACGAATCTGAAAAAGTGGTTTTTGAATTTTGGTCTGTCTGTCTGTCTGTCTGTCTGACCTAGGACTAGTGCCTAAACTACTTTACCTATCTGGCTGAAACTTGGTATCTAGGGTTTTTAGAGGGCTGCCCCGAAGGGTTTTTGGAATTGGATATCTAACCCTAAAACTAATGGTAGTTTTCTGAAAGATGAAAAGAGTAAAAATCAATTTTCTCAAAATCGGCTCTAACGATTTAATTAAAAAAAAAAAAAAATTCTATGTATTTATCAAAAAAACTAAAGGGCTATTCTAATTTTCTTGATAAAATTACTTTAAGGGTTCAGGTTTGATGCGTAAATTCTCTCTTTTTTTTTTTTATCACATCACCGAAACTATATGAAATTACTTGTCATTGAAAATATGTAGGGCTATTTATTATACAAATATATTACTCAAAACATTATTTCACACAACCAATAATTTTCAAGCAGAATGCAAATATCTATATTTTTTTAACTTTTCAAACAATTAAGGTCAAGTATTGCGACCATAAAAAAAATCTAACCCAAGATGTTGATGGATGTCGACGTTTAATGACCTTCCGAAACATAAAAAGTGTTTTTTCCAATGCCATCTATCTGTGTGTCTGTTCAACCCTAAAATTAAGAGAACATAATAAGAACATCAACAAATGGTGATAATTAAGCGGTAAATAAACATTATTACAATTATTGTATGGATATTTTTTTAAATTATTCAAACAGTTATACTGAATAATATTTCGAACAATCGAACTTTAACTCCACTCAATAGTATAGCTGGTGACCTGGTGGTCTAGGGGTAAGGTGTCAGACCTCTGTGCTGGCGGCCGGGGTTCAATCCTCGGTCCCGGCACAGATTTATCTGATTACCGAACCCTTCCTTCACCTCTGACAATACATCTTGTGAATGTGAGGAATGCCAGGCCTCCACCGTGGTTCGGATTCCACGTTAAACTGTAGGTCCTCCATTTCATCTCACAATCACCCTACCATTACACATTAGCGTAAGTGCGTATAACCCGAACGGGTAGTAAGACGCGGTGCTAATAATAATAATAATAATAATAATAATAATAATAATAATAGAATAGCTAGTTATGTCTAATTCTAAATAGAGATTTTACCAGTAAGCCATACTAATACGTTATATGTTAATACTTAATGTGATTGTCTTAAGTATTTATAATATTTACCGTATATTAATCATTTAATAATATCACCAGTAACAATTTAAAAAACGAAATCTGGTTAGTGAGATACGTGGCTTTAACATTGATTTGATTGGTTTGATTTCTTGAAGGGGGTGCACGCCCCCCTCCGGGGTGCCCTACTGGTACAGCAATGATCTCTCTTCTCTCTTTCATTTTAGACTCAATAGTCAACAATTACCTATTTTATTGGTCAACATTTATAAAAGAGAAATTTAATTGCAATGCAATAACGATAAGATGTGCATCTCCTAATAAAATGCCTAAAATTTTAACCGGAAGTCAAAATTTTAATACGAAGTGTTGACCCTTGTAAGCCCAAAATAGGTATTTTTTTTATTGGTCAAAATATACAAATGAAGACGTTATTTTTTTTAAAATAAAATTATAAAATTTTAAACTGTCAGTCAAATTATTTTTACGAATGAATAGCGCAATTTATTCTTTGATTCGCTAGCGTATATTATTTCGTTTCAAATATATTACGAGCTTTGAGTAAATATCTTCATTTTTAAACAATAGAGCGAGAGAGTCCGTGTGGAGTTTCGTACCATTTACTTAATAACCGCGTCTTACTACCTGTTCAGGTTATAGGCGTGTTTGATAATTACTCTTGTAGGGTGATGAGGACAGAATCAGTTTGCAGGTAGTTCAGCCGCATTTGCATGGAAGGAGAGTGAGAAACCGTTTAGAAAAAACCTCACCTAGTACACCCGACCGAGAGTTGAACCCCGACCTTGCAGTCATCAGCAGTCCAGTCTAACACAAGAGTGACGTCAGACACTGGAGTGGTTTTTTTTCTTATTGATTACAATATTTTAACCATTTGTAAGCCACTCAGTTTAATTACTGACCCACCTCGATGGTCAAATGATCCAATAAGTCACTCTCACAATACCGTCGGTGATAAGGAGGTCCAGGGTTCGAATCCAGGCCCTTTGAACTGAGAGGGATTTCCCCCCCCTAAAGCTTGTCCTAATTTCCTTCCCCGCAAATGAGGGGACATTTCCTCTAGTCTATTTAAAGTTCTTATTAATGTAATTAAATGTAGCTAGACTGGACGGATACAGTCAAAATTTCATAGAAATAACCTTTTACAAACATAATTTTTTAAAATTGTTACTGTAAATAAAATTTTTACTATATACTTAAACATATTTTATAGGTTATAATAATATATATTAAATATCATTAGATAAGATAACTTGACGCATGGATTCATGAAGGTAGATGCAATAGCATTTTTCATCTGTCAGATAACGTTCTTTCTATGAAAACTGGAGTGTAGAAGACGTGAGGGGGGAGGTAGGAGGACATTATTTCCTGACTGTCAAAACGGGCCACGTATCGAGAAGTTACCAGAATTAACCAAACTAACCAAGTTCCTAGAGCAACCAGAGCTATGGTTACGCTTTTAATACATTATAGCTCGCTTCGGTGGACGAATAAATATCATCTGTAGCACAGTAGTGGAAAGTTGAGCTAGTTCTATCCAGTCCACCTCATTACACCCTATCTCTATCTTGAGCTAGTTCTATCCAGTCCACCTCACTACACCCTATCTCTATCTTGAGATAGTTCTATCCAGTCCAACTCAAAGAAGATGTATATTTAGAGGAAATGTACCAGAATTTGTGTGGACAGAGTGGGGAAACTATTTAGAAGAAAAAACACCCTCAATACAACCGATCGAGATATAAACCCCGACCTCCCCATCACAAGCAAACCAGACTAGACGAGCCAGACATTTAGTCCTCACACCCACCAATGCGGATGGTTGGATGGGTAGTGTCAGACGTACTGGCCTAGGTTAAGCTAGTTTGTAAGTCATGCGCAATTTTATTATCTGCACGCTACGCATCCCAGTTAGAAAAATAACTTAACGGTGTCCTGAAGTGTCGAGTCTGAGGAGGGAAGTTAAGAGAACGTGCACCAGTATTTTCTCGGTGATAAGATATAAAATCACTCCTGGTGAACATGTCCGGGTTTCGAACCACTTGATCCAGACCTCTCGATTCAAGGCCGCATGATTTGAGCTTACTTTGCCTCTGATAATGTTTAAGTTGACATAATACGTCTAAATGTTCACAGCGAGTCTTTGAATAAATTATGATAAATTTACAACTAAACCAGTTTTTTACCAACTAGAAGATGTCCAACCACTTAGACAAGTCGTTGGTGCATCCGACCTACCAAGCCTAGGGTCTCGGGTTCAACGGTAGATAATTCTGCGTCTTACTACCCGTTCGGATATACACATATGAAAATTAATATAATGAGATAAAGATGAGGAAGAAAGAATCATTTTGTGGAAGGAGAGTGGGAAACCCATTTAGGAATAACCATCGTCAGAACACCCGACCGGGATTCGAGCTTCCATCTCCCTGTCATCGGTGGTCTAGTCGACACACAAATTCTCTGTAGTATTTAGTATACAAGTGGTGACCTGGTGGTCTAGGGGGTAAGGTGTCAGACCTCTGTGCTGGCGGCCGGGGTTCGATCCTCGGTCCCGGCACAGATTTATCTGATTACCAAACCCTTCCTTCACCTCTGACAA
>CABEEJ010004038.1:34135-71321 GCA_901482245.1 Timema douglasi
GTGGGGGAGGTGTGGGGGGGGGGGCTTGTGTGGTGCACGTGTTGATTACCCCCCCGCAGGAGGCACGTAGCCAGGGTTTCATTTTGGGGGGTGTTATCCATTGCTATGCTACCCCCACCCTGACTTTTTTGTAAACCCCCTTTTTTTCTGACTTTGGTTAAATATGTTAGGAATTTTAAATGAAACGTTTTCGCGGTGTCAATAAATTTATATTTATTTTTGGGTCTGTTGGAAAAGCAGAAAGCAACACATTGGTTAAATGAATTTATTATATTAAATTAACATATTTACAGGTAATTAATATTTAGCACCACGTCTTACTACCCGTTCGGGTTATACGCTTTTGGGAAGGTTGAATTAGAGGAAGTGAACCCGCATTTGCGTGGAAAACCATTTAGGAAAAACAACCCTCAATTCACCCGACCGATATTCGAACCTCGATCTCCCGTCCTCAGCAGTCGAGCTCAACACGACAAGCACGTTAGCCAACTAGGCCACCGAGGCGGGTAATTAAAGTTACCAAGAACAAATAATTAAATTACTAAGTGTATGGAAAAGTGTTCATGCCCTATTTTTAAAATAGTAGTCTCCTGTTAGCTTTCTTGGCCATGACATAGAAAACGTGAGCGGGTGTGAAAGGCAGTGTATTGACACCAGTGTCAGGCCAGCCAATCGTTCACTGCACATCGAGTTTCTTAAGTAAGTACCAATCCTTTTCAATGAGGAGAATGACCTCCCGACCTCAGCCGTTGATACAGGTAAAGTATAGTATGATTTTGGTAGCAAGAACAGTAAAAGTTAGTTACTTAAGTTAATAAAACCATTTTAATATGTTCATACACCAAGTTGTGTTAGTTACAGCGGTCACATTTGATAGATATTATCAATACCTATATTATTATTATTATTATTATTATTATTATTATTATTATTATTATTAGCACCGCGTCTTACTACCCGTTCGGGTTATACTCACTTACGCTAATGTGTAATGGTAGGGTGACTGTGAGATGAAATGAAGGACCTACAGTTTAACGTGGAATCCGAACCACGGTGGAGGCCTGGCATTCCTCACATTCACAAGATGTCTTGTCAGAGATGAAGGAAGGGTTTGGTAATCAGATAAATCTTTGCCGGGACCAAGGATTGAACCCCGGCCACATCAATACCTATAAAATACACAAATAATATAAAGGAATATTATCAATGTTGGTCACAAAGAAATTTGTTTGAATTTTATCTACTGTTCTTCGAATCAAAATCAGGGAATATCTAGGACACACAGCAGATGTCGGATATAAGTGCTTATTGCACGCATCCGTAGTAGACATAAGCCCATTTTGCATGTCAGATTGTTTCTTGTCTTATCATTTATCAGACCACAAGGAGTATTTTCTCTCAATCACTGCCGCAGAAGTGGTCTCATCATTACAGCCCCGTAGAAGGGGTTTTAATTCTAGTTAAGTTTCGTTTTTTAAATCTCACTTTTCGGTGTTATTTAAAGTTTATTCAATATTACATGTTGTCTGAGATGTATTAAGTATTGTTTAAATATTCAGACAATGTATACAAAATTAAAAATTTAATATTGAAACCTTATATATTTGCTTTAAAATTCGATTTGTCAAGTTTGTCCGCATATTTTACAATTTTTTTTAGCCTAAAGTTAGTTTACACTACAACAAAATACTAATCAAATTACAGCAAGGTCAATATTTATCCTTAATTTATTCTTAATTTCATATTTAAAGTTGTTTTTTTGGTGTGTGTGTAAAAGTGATGTTATTTCTTTTTATAGGAGGATTTGGTGTTACAAGACAATTTCATTTTATTTAACTTTTTAAAAACATTGTAAATCATATCTATAAACTATCAAAGGGAAAAATACTCTATTACATATTTCTATGTCACTTTTCGCTTTATCGCGTCTCCACATTTTTACTGGGCTCTACGCATCAAAGTAGAGGTATAGTTTTTTTGACTCTGATGTGTGTTTTTTGGGTAACAAAATCTCTATTACCGAAATAGATACTTATTTTGACAATATCGTTGTTGAAGATTATCTTTCATTAAATTTATACCCACCTCGATGGCGTAGTTGGCTAACGCGCTTGTCGTGTTGAAGCTCGACTGCTGAGGACGGGGAGATCGAGTTTCGAATCTCGGTCGGGTGAACTGGGGGTGGTTTTTACTAAATGGTTTTCCACTCTCCCTCCTCGAAAATGCGAGTTCACCTCCTCTAATTCAACCTTCCCAAGTCCTAATCCATTAGAGTAATTAGTACTTAAAGCGTATAAACTGAACGGGTAGTATGACGCGGTGCTAAATATCATTATTATTATTAAATTTCTNAGACATCTTGTGAATGTGGGGAATGACAGGCCTCCACCGTGGTTCGGATCCCACGTTAAACCGTAGGTCCTCCATTTCATCTCACAATCACCCTATCATTACACATTAGCGTAAGTGCGTATAAACCGAACGGTTAGTAAGACGTGGTGCTAATAATAATAATAATTCTTACTCCTTTTTTTTTACCTTCTCTACATGTAACACCAAGTATATATTTACGATAACCTCCATCCCCTCAAACAACAAGTGTTACGTAACTTTTCACATCAAAAAATAACGTCATTATTTCACAGGGAAGTTTTTGTTCACACTGAATGAGGGACTCAGATTTAATAAATTTCAAAATGGGTAGTTATCTATAAATATCTTTACTAACGGTGAATATATAATCGATAATACCCTTTTCTCAACGGGCCTCCCCTTTACCGTGACCTAATAGCGTTAAATTTGTTGATAGATGAACCCTTGGTCCTGATTAATATTGGCTTTATAATTTAAAGTGAAAATGTGTTTGTTTCAACCCCCTCTTCTTCTAATAAAAAAGGGGCGTCTATGCCCCACCCTAGCTCATCAGCGTAGAGTTACGTATAGTCCGGACGGGTAGTAAGGCGGGGGGAAGAGGAAAAGTTAATACATGTAAAAGAAACATATTTCACAAATCTTATCGAATTAAAAGACCACCATATTAATCTATTGCTAACGTTTATTTATCCTCTAGTTTAATTCTCTAGGGCACATTATTTCGTAATTTTTTTTTATCGTCGTTTCCTACAAACCGTTCGGATTATACGCCCTACGCTAATGTGTTTGGGATGAATAAAGTAGAATTTAGACGTAGTGCACCCGCACTTGCGTGGAGTGCAAATGGAAAACCATTTAGGTAAACCACTCTCAGTAACACCAGATGGGATTCGAACCACCAGGTCCCTTGACAAAGTTTCGTCTTAGACCATTTGATCATTGAAGTGGGTGACAAGATTATTTGTAACGATTTATGAAAGTTCAATTTTTATATAAATTAGGGTAAAAAAAAAGAACTATTTAGGTTTAAATAATAATATTTTAACTATTATTTTGTGGGATAGCTTGCTGTTCCGCCAAACCCTTAACATAATAAAAAAAGTAAATATATTTTTAAGTAGGAGCATAAATAAGACTTGTAATATTAATTAGGTTTACCCAGGAAGGATGAGTAATGGTTTTTCGATCGTAAGTAACGAAATGTTATGATAAATATTCATACATTTTTTATTATATTTACATTTAATTTTTGCATCAAAAAGAAAGATATATATAATATTGTATAGAAGGCTTTCAATGAAACCATTTTGAGTAAACGATAAAACTTCGGTTTCTTTGAATACCATACAGGAATAAAAACTTAGTTTTAATGAAAATAAATTACTTAGTATATAAAAAAAGAATAACGTAAAATAACACCTGTGTACGTTGATTATAACGGTATAATATATATTTACAAAATGTAGAATGAAATATATTTATTTTGGCAAAGAATATCTGTCCGTAGAATTATCAAGAGTGTTGATCATTTCTTTGTGTAGTATTTAATTATTCACGTCAAGTCTATTTCAGCGCTAGGCTGCTTTTGATTGGCCGATAGAGGGCAACACTGATGGGCCGATAGAGCCAGTGGGGTGACTAACTACTTGGGGTAATTTTCCTGTCCGTTAATGGGCTCATTTGCTAGCCACTTTTCTGATGTAATTTTCATTTTTCAATCAATCTCTTTGACGTCCAAGCACCGAAACTTTCTATCTCTCTCTTTTTAAGAATGTGATGTCAAAGGAAGCGTTAATGACTTATGGTACTCCGGTGATAGCGGTATAAACGAACTGTTGAGAGTCCAAACTGTGACGTCATCAAGCATATACGGGAGTAGATTCCTCCTCGCTGTTACCAGAAGGCCTTAGCTTCAATGCTGACCGACACTGAAATAAAGAAAATATTAAATACAAGCAGTCGTGTGGTAAGTAATACATTCCAATTTTCACAGGAAGGGTCCCTTATTTAATAGATAGAAAAGTTACTTTATCTACTTTCATGTATTCATACACATTTTTCAATCAATCTCTTTGACGTCCAAGCACCGAAACTTTCTATCTCTCTCTTTTTAAGAATGTGATGTCAAAGGAAGCGTTAATGACTTATGGTACTCCGGTGATAGCGGTATAAACGAACTGTTGAGAGTCCAAACTGTGACGTCATCAAGCATATACGGGAGTAGATTCCTCCTCGCTGTTACCAGAAGGCCTTAGCTTCAATGCTGACCGACACTGAAATAAAGAAAATATTAAATACAAGCAGTCGTGTGGTAAGTAATACATTCCAATTTTCACAGGAAGGGTCCCTTATTTAATAGATAGAAAAGTTACTTTATCTACTTTCATGTATTCATACCTCAAGTCATTTAATATGAAGCTGTACATTTTTATTTATATTAGTAACACATGCGTCAGCACGGAAGAGAGCAAAATTAACTGAGCAGCCGTCGCATTTTGGCGAAGATAGTGCCAATATATGTGGTTAGAGGGTGTCATGTGGTCACTACAACGAGCCCTTTGGCCATTAACCTCAGTTTTCTAGACAGAAGCCGCTACTTCTTCATCCAAGTAGCTCATTTGTCCTCACGAGACCAAAGTTAGCCCCTTTCCAGACCCACTGCCTGTCAAACAATTTATAAGTACCGGAGATCGAACCCAGGACCACTGGATCTCTAGCCAGGACCTCTGACCATTAGACTGAACTCACCTCAGCGTACGCTGATGTAATAATTACGTTAATGGTTTTAGGGATTGTGAAGGTATTGTAGCATGTAAATTATGTAAAATTGACATCTACACCACGAGCCAACATAAAAATACTAAATTATGATAGTTATGATAGCGGAATCTAAAGAAGAAAATTAAAATTGACATATTTAGGAATAATATGCCTCAACATCTACTTTCCATGGCTGGATGGGCTCGGATACAGTCACCATGCTTCCGAGAAGAAAATACTAAAAGTGTGTAAAATAACACTCACGAGACGAATCCTTATAAAAAAATACTATAGCTGAATCCAAAGAAGATAATTAAAGCTGATTTATTTAGTAATGATATCCTCCAAGACTTACTCACCATGACTGGATGGTCTCGGATACAATCACCATGCTTCCGAGGAAACTACGACGAGTATGGCGGAGACACCACCATGGAAAAATATCACACACGTCCTCGCTGCATTACCCAATAGTTGAAATGGACGGAACCGGTTTGGAATCGAAGTCACTAGCCTAGAGCGCTGCTGCTCTTGCGGCGTTCCTTGGGACTTCTGTCTTTTCCTTCCCCCCTTTATTTCTTTTCCTTTTCCCCCTTGTTTCCGTCCTTCCCATTTCCTGTAGTTTACGCCTTATTCTCTTTATTCCTGTTTGGTCAGAGAGATCGTATATAATGGGTGCCGCTCACATTCACTTATTGTACTACCCCCACATCGGATCATCGAAGAAGAAACACCTCTCTATCACCTACAGAAGTACCAGATCACCATGAAGTTTGGATCGTGGGTCTCACCACGTCGTCGAGGGAAATTCTCTTCGTTCTTCTAAGTATCAAGGCGTTATTAATAAGTCCATCAGACTTATGGGTCTAATCTAAAATACTATAATATATATCATGTCCTTCAGACTTAGTTGAGGTGACTATAATGTTTATTTAGATTTCTTATCTCAGTAAATATGACTTGATTGGTTTTGTGTACTTCTGACTTAGTTGGTGTGGTCAAAGTGACTCTAATCGGTTCTCAAGTCTTTCAAACTTCTTATATTGGTCCAAGTGACTAAGTTTTCCCCTATGTCTATATGGCATAGTTTAAATATAGGAGCCTTGAGCTCCAGAGGTAATAAGGAATTAGTCTTAAAGTTTGGTCTTCCCCGCAAGTACAGTACTTCCTTTTTAGTCCTTATGACTAGTGGGTTTTTCATGACACCATGGACGTTGTGTTCGGTTATTTAATTCTTGTATGGCTACAACCAGGTTGTCTGTCCTTTTTCTTGGACCCAGTTGGATCAATGTGTTGAATCATTCTTGTTAACACTCTTTTCGTGGGGTTTTAGCTGGGGTGGGTAAAGCGCGGAGCTTCGCTAGTTTCCACATTGGGGTCCGCGCAGATAATGCCTTTACTTTTAGCCCATTGTTGGCTCATATTGACTAAGTATTAAACGTTAGTGTGTACTAAAGTAAAGTTGTACCCCAAGGAATGGGTTATTGTATAAATGTACTATTGAGTGCTCAGGAAGTATCGAGGAAAGAATTGGGAAAGGACCGGCCATAGTACTAGTTGGTGTTGACACCTGTTTTCTAGCCATCTACCAATGCAATTAACAAACCTTTCTCATATAATTCATTATACAATGTATCTTCAGGACTATCTTAAGTCCCAATCAAGCAAGATAGTTCAAGTTTTATATATATAACAGTAACTCTAAACTTGTAGGATTTACAGTTAACTTTTATTGGTAATTATCTCACTATTTTCCTTTTAGACCCTACTGTTTTGATAGTGAATAGGCTCTTCCAGCCTACTGTTTTGACCATACTGCCTTGGACGCTTATTTACCCGAGCAGCTGAAAGACAATCCTATAGTTTGGACTTGCTATATGTCAACACATCTTGTATTTAACGTAAAGTTTTCTGTGATCTATTATTATTATTATTATTAGCACCGCGTCTCACTACCCATTCGAGTTATACGCACTTACGCTAATGTGCAATGGTAGGGTGATTGTGAGATGAAATGGAGGACCTACAGTTTGACGTGGAATCCGAACCACGGTGGAGGCCTGGCATTCCCCACATTCACAAGATGTCTTATCAGAGGTGAAGGAAGGGTTTGGTTATCAGATAGATCTTTGCCGGGACCGAGGATTGAACCCCGGACGCCAGCATAGAAGTCTGACACCTTACCCCTAGACCGCCAGGTCACCTACTCCGTGATCTACGATATATTCACTTGTTTTCCTGAACTTATATGTTACACGTTCAATTGTCAACCAGCATTAATCTTGTGTAACTATTGCAATCTTATATCTCATATACCCGCCTCGGTGGCGTAGTCGACTAACGCGCTAGTCGTGTTGAGCTCGACTGCTGAGCACGGGGAGATCGAGGTTCGAATCTCGGTCGGGTGGACTGAGGGTGGTTTTTCCCTAAATGGTTTTCCACTCTCCCTCCATGCAAATGCGGGTTCACTTCCTCTAATTCAACCTTCCCAATTTCCAATCCTTTAGCGTAATTAGTACTTAAAGCGTATAAACCAAACGGGTAGTAAGACGCGGTGCTAAATATTATTATTATATCTCATTTATGTCTTTTTAAATATTAACTCTACTTAATGTTAACCTAATTATTTGTCTTACGTAATGAATTATCCCAACGATAAATTAGTTACAGTATGTTATAGGAAGTGCACCCACATTTGCGTGAAGGAAGAGTAGTAAAAGCACCCTCAGTTCACCTGACCTATATTCGAACCTAGATCTCCCAGTCAACGGCAGTTTAGTCTACTGCGAGAGTAGCGTATTAGACCATGGGGCCACAGAAGTGGGTCTCTTTCTTATTGGCTGGTCTTTCACTTTATTTTTCTAAACATTTAAATTTTTTCAAGGAAAGACCTTAACAATAATCAAGGACGGGAAATCCCAAAGGGTGTATGTGTCATTTTAAACATTTTGAGGGATTTAGAAAAAACAATCCCACTCAATATAAATATCAGCGAGTTAACCCTGACGCTATCTATGAGTAGTATTTCAAATCTTTAAGATAAAATGTCGAATTTACCTTTTGTAGAGCAGTTTTATCTAAAATATATATATATATTTTTTGTAAATTATGGTACTTGTTCCCTTGAGGCCTTCCACTTCTCAACTGAGACGGGGAAGGGGTGGGGGAGGATCGGTACAAAAACATTACAAGCCTCATTTAATGAGAAAACGTGTTATCAATTATTTCTGGTAGCTTACTTCTTGAACTACAAGTTGTTTCTATAAAAGATATCTAATATCGATGAATATTTTATTTTTTATAGCTAGATTTAAGGACTTTATATAAACGTTTAAATAGTGAGTATAAGCCATCTATGAGGGCAATAATTCTTTCTTCCTTTCCACCTCAATTATGTCTGACTGTAATAGTCTAATTACACACGTCATATTGGAACTTGACATTTCTTCCTTTATTACGCTCATGATACCATCGTTTTTTGTACAATTTTAAACACATATCTTCATAACACAAGCTTTCTACGTCATAATGTTTATTTAAGTACTGGTCTTAGTGTGATTTCGATGACTGATATTGCTACAGTTTAATTTTCCTAGAGAGGGGTCTTATAATGATACTAGATCTACTTTCACTTATTCATACGCAGGGCTATGTGATCTACAGTTGTCACCTTTGGTAGATATGATCAAAACCTGTCATATTACAACAGTTATAGAGTGAAATGTTGTTAATGTTGACTGAAAATAAAGTTCACATTTTGTTCTTTTGTCCTCACTATCAGAATATCTGTATAGATCTTTAAGGACAGACATATATTTATAAGTTTTTTTATAGAACGAGGTAGAAAGGACAATGGGAGATTATAGATTTAACTCAAATATTTAGCAACTTGGTATAAAAAAGTTATTTGGTTTTATTTTAGGACCACGTATTATTACTCATTCGGGTTATATGCTTATGTACTAATTACTATAATAGTTTTAATGATTGGGAAGGCTATATTTAGAGGAAGTGTACCCAAATTTGCGTGGAGGGTAAGTGGTAAATCATTTTGGAAAAACTACCCTCAGTAGACCCGACATAGTTTCGAACCTTGATCTCCCCATCATAGGCAGTCTAAACTACTGCGAGAGTGGCGCCTTAGACCAAGAGGCCACCGGAGTGGATTTGGTGATTCTTAACTGAACGATTACATGACGTATGATTCACTACGTCACATGCCACGACAATAGTTGACTGCAGCTGACACACAATAACCAAGGTGACAGCATGACTCGGACGTAAACTAGCTCAAGATAGGGATTGAGTCTAGTGAGGTGGACTGGATAGAGCTAGCTCAAGATAGTTCCAAATGTCATATAGTAAGTAATTTTTATAATAATTTAAAAATCAATAGTAGCATGTTTTTTAACGGGGGCAAAGGTACCCCTCTCAGTTAGGAAAAGGTACTAGTATTTTTTTAAATCAAGGATCTTGTCTCCAAATATTAAACTGATAACGTACAAAATTATAAAATTACCCATCGTTCTTCCTTCTGCACCAAGAAAATAAACAGAGTCTTTTAGAACAAAGTGTAGAGAAATATAGGTGACCTGGTGGTCTAGGGGTAAGGTGTCAGACTTCTGTGCTGGCGGCCGGGGTTCAATCCTCGGTCCCGGCACAGATTTATCTGATTACCAAACCCTTCCTTCACTTCTGACAAGACATCTTGTGAATGTGGGGAATGCCAGGCCTCCACCGTGGTTCGTATTCCACGTTAAACTGTAGGTCCTTCATTTCATCTCACAATCACCCTACCATTACACATTAGTGTAATTGCGTATAACCCGAACAGGTAGTAAGACGCGGTGATAATAATAATAATACTGTTGAGAAATAAAATTTAGGCCAAAGAGCGATAAAACAAAGGTAGAACGGGGAAAGTTAAATAATGAACAAAATCACGGTTTGTATGCTTCCCCAAATATATTAAGAATAATCAAGACAAACAGGTTGAGGTGGAGTGCTCATATGACACGTTTTGGCGATGACAGAGCGTGTAAACAACATATTAGTTGAGAGTCCCGAAGAAACAAGACCCCTTGGCAAGCCCAGACGTAGATGAGAGGATACATTTAAAATAGATTTGAAGGATTATTTATATCACCGCGTCTTATTACCCATTTGGTATTCTACGCGATGGATTGTTAAGTTAGAGATAGGATGGTTGTGTTTCACAATTCAAAACAGGGTTGAAATGTGAGACTACTTCCTGGTGCCCATGAACCTTCGAGCTCCTTGAGGCCAGAGAGTTAGTTCATTATCATCATCATCATCATAATCATAATGTAATAAATCTTGTGACTGGTTTGCTGCAACGCTATCTTTTTATCTATCCCTGGCAAACATTTTTCTACATCTTTGTAGCTTCGTCAGCCAACAACGTCCACTATTTGATTTATGTAATTCAGTCATGGTCATTCCTCTGAAATTTCTCCTCTCCACATATTCTTTTATAATAATTATCTTATTCGAACTAATATGGCTCAGTATATGGCCTAGCATGTTATCTCTTCTTTGGCGTATACATCTCCAAAGTTTCCTTTCTTCATTTGCTTTTCTTATCACTTCTGTATTTGATATCATCTACATCGATGATATTTTCAACATATTTCTGTTCCATTCTTCTGATAGCTTGTCAAGGATATTACTAGCCTATAAAAGTATATATTTCCTACCCTTCTGACCTTACAGATCAACAAGGTCAAAATGAGGGCCAAACGTCGGCAACCAATGAGATACCAGAACGGCCCCAATGCAGGGAAGAAGCCAGCGATCAAGAAGGCGTGGGAAAAACCCAATTCCTTGCTGGCAGCTCTGTTGAAAGATTACTTCAAGACGTGTTCTTTGCATGGACTCAGATACATCACCGAAGAGAGCTATCATTGGTCGGAGAGGTACGTGTCAACTCACATCTTTGACCAGAAACTTTATCAAGGTGCAACGGTAGTGGACGCGAGCTCATGCCCGTATTTTTATAGTTTTTACTGTGTATATTGCGCGTCTGGGTTACATCACTTCTAGCCCAGTAGAGCAAAGATCAGCCAGTACTAATGTACCGTAGCCGAGGGGACGCCTGAATGTACTAATCGTACATAATTTCCGTGGAGGCTCTTTCATGTCCCGATGAGATGTGGGGATGATGATGTTGAGAATGAGGGTGTGGAACCAGTGGAAAGGCTTACACCTGACTTAACCAAACCCTGATGACCGTTGGGTTGATTCCCCTTTCTGGAAAAATACCCAAGGTACCAGCCAGGAATCAAACCCGGGAACCCTATGCACTTAGCCAGGTTCACTGACAACTACACCACGGGGCCGGTTAGTTTTTAAAGTAAAACACATTTTTTTGCCAAAGTAAATAACATATTTCTCCAGTAGATAGGTTTAGTTTAACTTTCTGCGCATGGTGATGTCAACAATGGTTGAATATCTTTCATGAACATATAAGAATAATTTAAATAGAAACTTTTTATACAAGTAGAAAAAGTCCTGTTCGAATTCAGCGATGCTAATGACAAATATTCAAGAACTGTTGATATTAATTAAATGTACTTACTGGAGGAATATTATTAACATAAGAACGTCCAACCTCTTTCTCTTCCATCCCATTTTAACGGCTCAATCCAATGTATTGGGGTAGAAGGGGAGAAGAACCTATATTTAGAGGGAATTCGCGAGAGTTAGCTTGAAGAAAGGATGGAAAATAGCTACACTATTCAGGATTCTGACTTGAGTTTCCAGGTGAATTTCCTTTAAATATATCTGTCCTCGTTAAGAACGAGGCATACACTCATTACTTAAGCTACACCTCAAATCACAATAGTACAATATTGAGCAACCTATAGCTCAACGTCTACGTGCCAGAGTGAATAAACTGCCTGGAGCTATGGACATCTTCCTCGGAGGTATCAAGGAGTTGAAGGGTGGTACCCAGCTCTCAATACGCCGTGTATTGCTGCAGGTGCCTGTGGGCTGTCCTGAGCGTGTTGGCGCTGTACGGGGTGTCGTACGGGTGCTCTGTCATCTGGGAACAGTTCCAGACCAGTCCAACCAACACGGCCCTGGAGAGTACCAACTACGCCATCATGAACATACCTTTCCCCTCTGTTACCATCTGCACCAAGAATCACGTTTACTGGGACAAAGTAATCGACTTCCAGAAACAGTTAAGTCTTCTACAAGACTGGGTTTATTTTAAAAATCGATTCGGTATCTGGGTTTGAGTGATTCAGACCTTCATCTTTCCTTTCCAGCGACTGCTACTAGCTTCAGTCCTTCATCTTTCCTTTTCATGGATTGTTACCAGATCCACTCCTTCATATTTCCTTTCCAGCGACTGCTACTAGCTTCAGTCCTTCATCTTTCCTTTCCATGGACTGTTACCAGATCCACTCCTTCATCTTTCCTTTCCAGCGACTGCTACTAGCTTCAGTCCTTCATCTTTCCTTTCCAGCGACTGTTACCAGATCCACTCCTTGATCTTTCCTTTCCAGGAATTGCTGCTAGATTCAGTTCTTCACTTCCTTTCCCAAGATTAGTACTAGTGGAAGCACATTTAAGATAAACTTCAATCAAAAGAGGACAACCTAAAACTAAACTACTGTTAGCAAAGTCTTACAAGACAGTAAAAGTGGTACAAACAAACACTCCTACCTCACACCTATCAAGTTGCGGACGATGCACTTTCCAATAGTGATCATAGTTAATACAGTCTAGTTTATAAGTCTACGAACTGATCCTAATAGACGTGTTACTATTGAATTCAGGAACCTCTCCAACGCAAGCAATGACACGATAGAAAAGTTCCACCTGTTGATGACAGCGTTCTCCACCATGACCTTCGGTGACTTTGACATGCTATCCAATCTTATCGCGAAGAACACTTACATGGGCGATTTGGAACACCTGAATATCCCTGAACTCATGATACAGGTAGGTGGTGTTACCGTAAGGGGTCGAACCATAGTTCCTTCACTGGTTCACGGGCTTTACCTGGTGCCAAACTAGGTGGATATTAGTGATCATTGTTTTACTTTCTATCGACCCCTGGAGAGAGAAGTATTGTGATCTTAAAGAACTGGACTTGTAACGGTACTAGTAGAGTAAGTTACAATTATGCAATCCCACCTCACCCTATGTTAACCTACAAGCGTAAATTCTCTTACGATTCATATGACCCACTCCAAAAAACGTCGACATTTGCCTATACCCCCTGGAATAGAACTCTTCTCTATTCTGGTTCCATGTATCCTCAAGCTATATACTGACATTATAATACACAATCAACTCTCTTTTATATAAACTGTTCATGTACTTACCCTCTGAATCTTCTGGCTAGCACACCCTTCAAGCCTGGCCTAACATCAACACGTCCTAATTCGATGAGTAGGGCAAATCTGTCGTGGTGTCTCATCATCTGATGTTCCGGTCTGCCTGTTCAAAAGTAATCTGATGGGAGTCTACCGGGACAACATCCTAGACTTGGGCTCGGACTTACCTGCCCTCTTGCGGAGGGTGGAAACCGACCACTAAATCATCGCCTGATCACCTACGTCATCAGCCACTCCAGTTAAAAAGATCACCATCAACAAACCAAGGGTGATCTTAATGAAGACGTGATGACCAATCAGAGAGCGGGAAGAGAAATGGTGTACGTGTCAAACTGAATGCAGTGCTACACCAACGTGACGTCACCGGCTAGGTTGGACTTCTCCCTCCTTTTCTCCCTTAACAACTAGATGCTATATAACATGGTACTCTGAAGAAAGTGTTGACTCTTGAAACCGGCACCACCGTGGGTGGACTATTGCAACTTATAGGGACTATTAAAACTAGATATCGTCAGGAGACGATTATTCCTGAAAATGGACTCTTCCAGGAAAGTTGTAAAACTGTGTAACTCTTCATAATCCTTATTTAAATATTGAAGCTATAGGACATAAATATTAGGACTGTATTTTTAAAATTTCAGAGATAGACTTGTAATATTGGTTAAAATATGAGTATTTCTAAAGATAACTTTAACTTTGTAAACTTATTATTTTGGTGTCGCCTCTAGGGCGCTTGCATATTTAATTAATTTGTAATATCCTATAATTGCTGTTCGTACTCAACTAATTTTTGTTGAGGTGCATTTAAATTTTATAAAAAATCATTTAAATTCATTTATTTGTTTTCTGATATCTATGTAACGTAAATTTGCAATTTGTCTTACATAAACTTTAAACTTTGCAAAGTCTTCTAATATGAATATCATCTCAGTAACCATTGTTAGATTACGTTTATGTTGCGATCTAGTTAAAGCCTTTGATGATGCCATTTCAAGTAGTCCAGCGAGAGTTTTGGCTTACGGTCTGAAGTCGAACTCTAGCTTTAGTTTAAAATGTAATATTTATAATAACATAACCTTTTCAGTAAATATGTTTCCTTTTAGTCTATAGAAACTCAGACACTTTCTTAACAACAAAAAAGGGCTCATAAAGCCTTTTATTGTTCATAATTTTGTGTAAATGTTATTATTTGTTTTCTTTTCCTTTCTTTAAAGTAAACTAGGTCAAATTGATTCTGCTTGCTATTCCTTTGTTTCTCGTTGAAACTATATGTTGCACACTGTTTTCTAACTACAGACTGACCCTTGTGCATTATTGTTGTTATGCTATTCAATAAACTATTATTCTTACTTTTAACACTTGCTAATGCTGTTTCTCGTTATTTTGTATGTTAGCTTATTCCCTCCCTTCCTTATAGTATTATGAATGGCCTATTACTATAAGGTAACAGATAGGGTGTAACAGACTCTAGACGGGTAAAATGGTTTTGGCTCAAGTCCACGATACAGGCAGACGGACACCATAGCAAAAAACACTTTTTCAGTTTCAGAGGGTCATGGAACATAGACATTTATTAAAATCCCGAGTTAGAATTTTTTTATGATCACAATACTTCATTCTTCGAGGGGTCAAGAGAAATTAAAAAAAAAACAAAAAAACTTGTCAACCTTCATATTGATCATAGAAATTATATCTATATAATTTGATACTAAGCCCATACCCGATAACTCTCAAATTATGAGAAAATCGTTAAACCAATTTTGACAAATGGACACGCATTTTAAAGGCTATAGATCCAGAATGTCAGTAAGAAATAGCTTCCAACGAAATTCAAATTTTTCAAGCGAGTCTCCAGATTTTATTCTGTATGCGCGAGGGACTGATCTGAACAATTTTTTCTTGTTTAGATCACCTTGGAAATCCTTATATATTTATTATTATATGTACATTATCATCATCAGTGTCATAATGATCATCAACAGCAGTCCGTCAGTTTGGTAAAATGACTCCATCTTCTACTATCTTTCCACCATTCTTACTAGTTGTTTCCGTTCCTCCTCCTCTCACTTGAACACTTTCTGCCATCTGCTCCTCCCATCTCTTTCTTGTCCTACCTTGTAATCTTTATCCTACGAGGGTAAACTAAACAAGAGTAAGAATGAAGTATCCGGCAAAGAGTGGGGGTACAGGGAGTACATGAGATAGTAGAAGAAGCAAGGCTGAGAGGATTTGGGCATGTAATGAGGATGGTAAAAGAGAAGATGCCAAAGAAAATGTTGGAAATGGAGTATTAGTGTACATCGGCGGATAAAGTTTTTCTCTTTGGTTGAAAACGACTCAATTGTTACTTGTGGGGGTGCAGAAAATAAAAAGAGAGCTGGTAGAGGGATAGTTTTAAAATCATCGTGGTGTTAAAGGGAGAAAATATATACGTTTTTGTTAGAACTAAACACTTAAAGTTCAACATTTCTTGGGAAGGAATTTTTTGCCTTCGTTGAGTCATTCTTAAACTATAAATTAAATTGGAGCGTTATTTTATGTTAGTTTCCCAATAAAATGTTTTGAATACCTTAAAGTGTGATAATCTACAGCCATCGCTGAAAGAAAACAAATCAATCTAATTGTGTTTTTTCTCAGGTGATGCCCCGATGTAAGGAGTTGTTCGTGGACCCGTGCTGGTGGAGAAACATGGATTACAACTGCTGCGACCTGTTCGAGCTACAGAGGACGGAGGAGGGGTTTTGTTACTCCTTCAACTCAGAGATATCTAACGCACAAGTCAAGTGGGTTACCAGAGGAACACAAGATACAGCTGTTATGACTCTTGTTAATTCCACAGCATCTTATACTGCACGTCCCCCTACGGTTTATTAACCAATCACAGGAAGGGTCATGGAGTACACAAGAGGGGTTAGAACTACAAAACAGCAGCATGGGGTGGTTATTAGGTTGACAACTCATATTGCAGTCACATTATCCCACTCCCAATATTGCGATGTAGAAGGACCATCATCAAATGCTGAGTTACAAATGGATATTACACAATAATAAACTGAGGGAATTATAAAGAGATGCCGTCACCTTCTAGTGACATACGATATAGCAGTCTATTTGTAATATGGCAGTATCTTGGTGTTTTATTCCTTGTTAGGGATTGTATGGCCTTTCCAAGTGCTTACGTTGGGATTTTGTCTGTTGTTCGGTATTTGTATGTGTAGTCCTGTGCTGCGTCTCTTTACAAGCTGTAGGTTCAGGTGACTGAATATTTCGACAGGGACGACGACAGATCTTATAAGTAAACCTCCCACTTCAATAGTCTAACAGTCTAATGCGTCACTCTCGCAATGGAATGGACTGCCGATGACAGAAATATGGGATTCAAATCTACATCGGGTGTACTGAGGGTGGTTTTTTTTTCTTTCAGTACCACGTCTTGCTTCTCGTTCAGGTTACACGCTTATGTACTAGTTACGCTAAATGTTTTAGGGATTAGGAAGGTTATATTTGGGGAAGTGTACTCGAATTTACGAGGAAGAGTGTAAAACCAAATTGGAAAAACTACCCTCAGTACACCCAACTGAGGCTCGAACCTTTATATCTCCGTCATCAGCAGTATAGTCTACTGGGAAAGTAGTGCGTTAGACCACACGACTACCTTAATATATTCCCAGATTACATTCACTTAGACGCGGGTACACTTCCTCAAAAGTCACCCATTCTTATCCTTAGCCCATTAGTCTAATTAGTACCTATGTGTTTAGCCCAAACGGGTAGTAAAACGTGGACAAACCAAGGTGATTAATTTCCTAAACTGGTGTATGCAGTAGTGCCTCCGGCTTCAATTGGTCGATTAAGGGTGCCGAGGAAGTGCCCAAGTCTACGTCACCGAAAACCCTGAGACCTCGCCGGACCAGTAACAGTGGAGAGTGGAGTGGGCTGCGGGCTGAAATCAAGCTCAGTCCTGAACAGATCCCGCCCCTGATGAAGGGTCAACTTCCGAGCTCTCTTCAGGTGAGTATGATAGTGTGAGGGACGCCCACCTTGGGTTGAACCAGGACCGGTACGCGGGTATTCAACCCACGGTCTACAGGTCATGAGATATAAAAAAATAAATAAAGGGAAATAATGACAAATACAAATATAGATCTACATTTCACAAAGTCAACTAATAAATAAATACTCATTTTATTAACATATTTTACGTTATTTTATAAATAGAACAAACACACTTTTAATCGGCAAATGACAACTCTAGTAGACAAGACAAATCACGCTATCTCCTGATATAAAAATCTAAAAATAGAAAAAAAAATCAGACCACATTATTATTATTATTATTATTATTATTATTATGTGTTCTGACTTACGAAAGTTCCATTCCTTTTTTATCAGCGAACTTAGACCACCAATGCACCCTGTCCTCTGCCTCCTTGTTCAGCTCCCAGAATTTTCTTCTTTCCTTCATGTCATCCAATATTTGAATCCTCCTCCTTCCTAAGCTCCTCTTTCCCTCAACCTTGCCTTCCATGACGCCGTGCAGAAGACAATTCCTCCTAAGGATGTATGAAATACAGTTGGCTTTGCATCGAAGAATCACATCCAAAATGGTTCTCTTCTCACCCACTGTGAACATTTGCTCATGTGTCGCAGCAATCTACACATTGTATGCTGGCCCATAATGCTTTGCAACACAAAATAGAAACAATTACTTATCAAGCATATAGTTTTCTAGTGGATAGATGGACTTTCAAGATTAACATAATGACGGATGTCTTAAAATCATGGCATTGACTCGTAAAACAAATCAACACATAGCAATAACGACACGCGCGCGTTTCATTTGACGAGCTATTTAAAAATCATTCCACAACAGTATAAGCAGCTGTCTGTTTGTATCTCGCTTTGTAAGCGAATGCGCACTGATTGATTTGGTTGGCTTAGGCGAATGCCTACCAATTGAGTCACCTGGTTTTGAAATTTGATTAGGCCTCCCAAACTGATGTCATCGAGCAGAAAAAGGAAAAGCAAAAGCTATTTTTTTACTTCGTTTTTTGAAGCATTGCATCTTACTACCCATTCGGGCTGTACTCTCGGAAACTGTTTAAAGTTGCACCGATGAGGCTGACATCTTGCGGTTGGCTTAGAGTTTGTCAACCGTCCACGTTTCTGCTATGCCTTTGTTTTACTGTGGAGTCACATGTTCACCGAAAACCTATCCCAGAACAGAAACGTGGTCAAGTGAGGAGCTCTAAGCCAATCACAATATTTCCACCTCATCGGCGCGAGCTGTTCCGCTAAAAACTCATAGACCTTTGTGAGGAGATTTGAAATTACCTGTTAATGTAAAGTTTGTATCGATATATTAGATTGTGTCACGACACAGCGTTATAATTTGAAAACATCCATCGGGAGAAGGATCTAAAATATATGTTTATCTGCTAAAAAGTATCAGCTGTTTTAAGTTAACGTTGCAATGCATCATGGGTCAACATCCAGTTGGTGAGATGCTGCTCCATTGAGACAGATTCTGCTTTCTATTTTCAGCGAACATGTGAATCAAGCTTTACTGAGATCGTCAGAACGCTTAGTAAGGCTTGATTCACATCATTCCCCGAATGCAGAGATAAGTATATTCTTGAGTAGTCTCAGCGACACATTCTAAAATACATTGTACCCATAATGCTTTGCGTCATAAAGCAATAAAAACATAGCTGATTTCTGACGGAATGTAATCAGATGAAACCGACATGTTTTTGAGCCGCTTTGCAGATATCCGTGAACAACCCTTACGGATTCCCGGCCGCTAGCGAGACCATCCACGTCGCCTCTATAGGTCAAGTTAGCGTCAGCGCAAACGTGATGCATGCGACGTCGCGCGTCCGCACGATGAGCGTCGTCAACCGGCGCTGCCTGTACCACGACGAGAGGTCTGCGCTGGGGATGCACACGTACAACGAGCAGAACTGTATAGGGGAGTGCCATCTGAACCACAGCGTGCAGTACTGCAACTGTTCACCGTACTTCTATCCGACAAGAGGTAAGAGAACACGACTCAGGGTCGTATACAGGCTGAGGCCTTTAAAGACATCGCCTACTTGGTGAGTTTGAATCTATTTTGCGAAGCGGGCTACACCTTAACTTTACGCACCTAAGTACTCTATGAATTATCGAAATTGGATGCTAATTTAGTAAGTAGAAACCACGGACTTTTTAATCTACATTCTGATAGAAAGACTCCTACAGGGCATTTTCGTGACCAAGACAAATAGCCTAAGTTGTAGAGGATTTTTAAAATACACATTTACTAAATAATATTTTAAGACACACAACCATTCTTTGTTTACATCTCCATGAAAACCATGATTTGTTTATGATTGTATATTGATGGATAAAAATAATATTAATCTTTTGTTAAAAATAATAGCTCGATTCTTACTTAAGAGGTATGGTGCAATAAACAGATTGACATCATAGTGTAAGGGGGGGGGATATACTTTTTGATTAAAATTAAATAGAGAATTCTTAAAATCTATGGATATTTGATAGCCTTTGATGAGTGAACCTTTAAATAGACGTTCTAAGAGGTTTCATTTTACAGAACTTTTCCCAGTAAAAAGTTTTGAATATATTTTAACGCGATAATCTGCAGTAATCGCTGCAAATATACGCTAGCTTAGTTATATAATTATATTAAAGGCCTATTGATGGCTCGTAAGGAATAAAATTAGCTTATTGTATTCCTCAGATTCAATCAAGAGCTGTGACGTGATCGGGTACATGTGTCTGGCTGCTTTCAACGGTAAGTAACATGAGTTCATGACCTATATATAAATACATGTGTTTGGCTGCTTTCAATAGTAAGTAATATGACCTAAACAAGATTAGTTGATTAAATTATAATGAACATATTAGTAATTTAATCTAAACCACTGTTTTTACCAAAAATACTACCGTTTCTTGAAAAAATCTAGGATACTATTATATTTCATCAGTGTTTGGTTGAGAAGTGTTACCAGGGTAAGCAGACTTAGTCTTTTTTGTAGCATCACATCTTACTAACTTTAAAGTTACACGCTTATGTACTAATTATGCTAATGTACTAATTAAGATAATGTTTTTTAGGGATTAGTAAGTTAATATTTAGGGGAAGTGTACCCGCACTGGTGGGGAGAGAGTGTGGAAAACCATTTCGGAAATAATAATAATAATATTTAGCACCGCGTCTTACTACCCGTTCGGGTTATACGCTTTAAGTACCAATTACTCTAATGGATTAGGAATTGGGAAGGTTGAATTAGAAGAAGTAAACCCACATTTGCGTGGAGGGAGAGTGGAAAATAATTTAGTAAAAACCACCCCCAGTTCAGCCGACCGAGATTCGAGTCTCGATCTCCCCGTCCTCAGCAGTCGAGCAGCTCAACACGACTAACGCGTTAGCCAACTACGCCACCGAGGCGGGTCATTTCGGAAAAACCACCCTGAGTACAAACGAGTGAGATTCTAGCCTTGATCTTCCCGTCATCGGCAGTCGAGCAGCTCAACACGACTAACGCGTTAGCCAACTACGCCACCGAGGCGGGTCATTTAGGAAAAACCAGCCTGAGTACACACGAGTGAGTATCTAGCCTTGATCTCCCCGTCATCGGCAGTCTAGTCTACTGCGAGATTAGCGCGTTAGAACATGTAACCACCGAAGCGGATACAATAATAACGTAAATTGCAATATTTTCCTCTCTAATGTTCTCAGAGGTGTTCAACTACGTTAAACCGGCCGAAAACAACCCTTATTTCGACAACAGCACCCTTGGGATGGTTTGTGACTGTATGCCTGATTGCCACAGCGTTGATTACATCTCTGAAATCTACACTACTGATTACGGGTAAGCTTTTCTAATTACACTAGCGACATACATGTGCATTCAGGAGTGTAATGGTAGATTCCAAACGGTCCGAGGCCACAAATATGACGGTCCTCAAGATGTTGCATCACGTGACAATCAGCTCTGTGGTACAGTCGGCTAGAAATCTTAAAGTTACACCAACATTAATGCACGTGGATCATTTCTGATTAAACAATAACGGAGATAAAGAGATAATAGAAGTTCCTTGAAACATTAAATTCTATTTGGATAAAAACTGCATTGAAAAGTCCGTTTTTGACCATTTTAGAATAACTTCACAGATAATAATTGTGCACAAATCTTCATAAATCTTCATATTAGGGACATACTGTAATTATTAACCAGAAACTTTGTCGCTTAGTCCCACATCATCGCAGCGGAAAATTTCGAGTAATCGTTCAAATACGAATGCACTGCTCAGATGGAATGGTGAGGTAAAGTATTTATATCTTTATTATTACTAAATCTAATCCAGAGGCCATTTCAGCGATATTATCAACTATTATGTCACTATTCAGTCAAATTAAAACCATAAACTTCTACTCACTACTAACACGAGCAAAAAATACTTCTAAATTGTTAGACTGGGAATCTATTTTTGAAATATTAAAGTTTGTAAAATTGATGATCCTCTATCCACTACTTTTGTAGATTACAAAGCTAGTAACATTCGGTATTATATAAACAAAATGCTTCCACGTTTGTGTTTCGATTGTTTATAAACAACACCAAGAAATAACAAACGGGATAGCTTTTACATTTAATGCTAAATATCATCGAATATTATCACATATGATGTATTATATGTACCCTCGGACTCAGAAACTAGAACTTTTGATTACATTTTAATAATGAAACTATTTCAAAATGGAATGTGTAACTTTCATTCAGTTTTAAGTAGTTGCGATGGCGCAGATCAAAGTGGGGCACCCGTTTTATCCCCACGTGTCCCAATACACTCTTGTGTGCAGGTGTAAAGCGTGGATAAAGGTACGACAAACAGATACAGTTCAACGGATAATAGGGTTTTAATTCAATTATACGTGCCAACACAAACCCGAATACAGGTCCTGATTCTTTGATCTAGAAATGGTCTGAACGATAAAGATGTCACTCTTATTGTAAACTAGAGGTTCAGGGAGATTCAGGATTCGAATCCCGTTCGGATGTACTGAGGACTGTATTTCCTAAATAGTCTTCCATTTTCTATCACCACGCAAATGCGGGTGTACTTAATCTAAGCCCAATCTTCCTCATTCTTGACACAGTAGCGTGATTGGTACATAGGCGTAAATAGCTTGAATGGGTAGTAAGATAAAAAAAAGTAAATCAAATTCAGGACGCGTGCTGATGGCTACTTGGACTAAATGTCAGACTCATCTTGCCTGATAATAGGGAAAATGATCTGGGGTACATTTTAAATTTAATTAAATTTATTGTCACCGCGTATCACTCACTAGCCCTTCAGGTTCTAGGCATATTAACCAAGAATACCAATGTTCTAGTGAAGAGAAAAGCTACATTTAGAGGAAGTGTATCCGCATTTGCGTTGAGAAAGTAAATAACCCCTTTGGATAAACCATCCTCAGTACACCAAAGGAGATTCGAACATTGACCTCCCCGTAATCAGACGTCTAGTCTACTGCGAGAGCAACGCGTTAGACCATGTGACGTTAATGTGGTTAATGACATCATTATATTTTAACTTTATTAAAAAATAATTATTCATATAAGATTACGAGATGGTTCATATTTTCAAGAAGTAAGAAAAATAACTACCATGAAAGTGTTTAATTTTACTTTTATTTTATGGTACAAATTTTACTTTCAATTCGTTACACTTGAAATGGTTACTTCGTAATTTTTTTTGGCCTCTCTCTCCTATCTGTTTTAGTTCGAAAATTAACTTCAGCAAGGAAAAAAACGCATTCGTCGACGTCCACTTCAAACAACCGACGAGCGTGATGTATCGCACGGACATTGTTTTCGGGTGGCTTGAACTCATGGGTAACTATCAACAGATGCATCTCACTGTCAACAGAATGCCCCATGTGGTTATTGGTGTCGCCGCTAGATCGCTTGAAGGTCAATTTCAGGGGTACTAGGTACGTCTATGAAGAGGTTCTGTCACGACAGCCATGTTGGTTTGTTGTCACGCTTCGTTTCACTGCCCCCAGTTATTGCAATCTGTAAAATAGAAAAATATTGCACTAGAGAAATGTCTACCAAACTGTGGTACGCGCACCTACAGATGTACGCAAAGGATTTCAGGGGATACGAGGCGTACCACTGAGCTTTATTAGTCGTGCATTTTTGTCAATTACATTAAAATGTCAATCAAATCAAGGCAAATTTTGATGTGAAGTGCTAGACTTTTATAAGCCTTTATTCCCCTTTTTAATGCTTTTGTTTGAATCACCATTACATCTTTATCAAAATTAGGAATGACAGGTAATAATTTACTATATAACAATTATATACTTTTTTTTTAAAGTGTGATATTTATAAATTGTGCTTCGAATGAAAATATAATTACTTTAACACAAAAATTTAATAGATAGACATCAAAAAGAAAGCGCATGAATTAATACAGTCTGTCTTTCTAAAACATATATCCTTATATTTTAAACGTAAAGCGTTATTTTATCACTTAGTGTCCCTGGGAGGCTTGGCTGGTCTGTTCCTGGGCTGTTCCATGCTGAGTGGGGTGGAACTCCTCTACTTCTTCACCATCAGGCTGTTCTTCGTGTGGTCGGCCACCCGGTGTCGTGACAACCCCCAACGGCGTAAGGCCAAGAAGGGCGCCTACCTCACCCCTCCTACGAATAAAAACACTGTCCTCAACGAATCACAAGCATATTTCATCTGAAATGGGGAACACATGTTAGCTTTTCAATTCATAGTTAACTACTTCAAGCCCCATGGAGGGTTCAAATCATGATCTGAGTCTTGTCAAGATTCGTTTTAAATTATAAATTTCGAGACTTAGTATTCGAAAGATTAGTATTTTATTAAGAATTTCAAATCCAAATAATCCCTAATTAGGATTAGATGCAATTTAAATCTTAATTCGAATCTAAAAATTCGAATATTTGAATAATGTAACGTTTTAAACAAATTAGCTTGGAACCGTTGTTTAACTTTAACCAAACTTGCGAAATTATATATTATCACTGTTTGAACATGGTTTACTCACTTTGATTTTAATTCTACTTAATTGAAAGTATATAAAATTTAGCTTAAGATTTGATTTGGGTTTGGTAACATTTGTTTATAAAATATTAGATTCGGATTTGATACGAAACATTTTCACTAATAATTATTTAATTCAAGTTTAGTACGAAACTTCTTAAGAATTACGCTGGAAGTTACCAATACTATTATGCCCAATGGGCTTTATTCTTGTAAGTCCGCTGACTGAAGTATAGCAGTACTGCGACTCCAACTAGTCAATGACGTGTCGTGGAGTTTCGTCATGATTAGCAAAACTTGTCAATCCCCATTTGACTAATCATGCAACGTCTCTACTTTACAATCCTCGGTTCAATCCTCGGTCCCGGCACAGATTTATCTGATTGCCGAACCCTTCTTTCACCTATGACAAGACGTGTACTAGTCACAATTTGTGAATGTGCGGTATGCCAGGTCTCCACCGTGGTTTGGATCCCATGTTAAACTGTATGTCCTCCATTTTATCTCAAAATGACCCTACCATTTCACATTAGCGTATATTGGTACAACCCGAACGGATAGTAAGACGCGGTGCTAATAATAATAATAATAATAATAATAATAATAATAATAATAATAATAATAATAATAATTCACGGGCCACTTATAACAGCGGAATTACGATCAACTTGACGTTCACTTAATGTTCACGAAACGAATGTGCTTATACTCTTGAGGCAAAATTACAGGGAGGCAGGTCGAGGCAATACGTGGCTGAAGCAACTCGTGTCGGCACATCAAAGTGAGGCATTGCTCACATGTACCTTCGTTCGGCCTCGACCTGCCTCGTTGAGAATTTGCCTCAAGAGTAGACGCACCTTTAACCTAAAGTAAATGACCTCTTCGTGTTTTTAAAATTGAAGCCATCACGATGTTGTTAACTCAACGCTCATCTAACTGAGTTGCCCAGGGTTTAACTTTCTAGTTACGTGAATATAAGTTGAGGGTACCATGTGTTTCAGCTAACCAATACTATTGCGAGCAACGTCAACAGGGCTATTTTAGTACTTCATTTGTTCGTTTATTAACGTCAACAGGGCTATTTTAGTACTTCATTTGTTCGTTTATTAACGTCAACAGGGCTGTTTAGTTCTTCATTTGTTTATTTAGTGACGTCGACAGGGTTGTCTAGTTCTTCATTTGTTTATTTAGTGACATCGACCGGGCTGTTTAGTTCTTCATTTGTTTATTTAGTGACGTCGACAGGGTTGTCTAGTTCTTCATTTGTTTATTTAGTGACATCGACCGGGTTGTTTAGTTCTTCATTTGTTAGTTTAGTAACGCCAACAGGGCTGTTTAGTTCTTCATTTGTTTATTTAGTGACGTCGACCGGGCTGTTTAGTTCTTCATTTGTTTATTTAGTGACATCGACCGGGCTGTTTAGTTCTTCATTTGTTTATTTAGTGACGTCGACCGGGCTGTTTAGTTCTTCATTTGTTTATTTAGTGACATCGACCGGGCTGTTTAGTTCTTCATTTGTTTATTTAGTGACGTCGACCGGGCTGTTTAGTTCTTCATTTGTTTATTTAGTGACATCGACCGGGCTGTTTAGTTCTTCATTTGTTTATTTAGTGACGTCGACCGGGCTGTTTAGTTCTTCATTTGTTTATTTAGTGACATCGACCGGGCTGTTTAGTTCTTCATTTGTTTATTTAGTGACGTCGACCGGGCTGTTTAGTTCTTCATTTGTTTATTTAGTGACATCGACCGGGCTGTTTAGTTCTTCATTTGTTTATTTAGTGACGTCGACCGGGCTGTTTAGTTCTTCATTTGTTTATTTAGTGACATCGACCGGGCTGTTTAGTTCTTCATTTGTTTATTTAGTGACGTCGACCGGGCTGTTTAGTTCTTCATTTGTTTATTTAGTGACATCGACCGGGCTGTTTAGTTCTTCATTTGTTTATTTAGTGACGTCGACCGGGCTGTTTAGTTCTTCATTTGTTTATTTAGTGACATCGACCGGGCTGTTTAGTTCTTCATTTGTTTATTTAGTGACGTCGACCGGGCTGTTTAGTTCTTCATTTGTTTATTTAGTGACATCGACCGGGCTGTTTAGTTCTTCATTTGTTTATTTAGTGACGTCGACCGGGCTGTTTAGTTCTTCATTTGTTTATTTAGTGACATCGACCGGGCTGTTTAGTTCTTCATTTGTTTATTTAGTGACGTCGACCGGGCTGTTTAGTTCTTCATTTGTTTATTTAGTGACATCGACCGGGCTGTTTAGTTCTTCATTTGTTTATTTAGTGACGTCGACCGGGCTGTTTAGTTCTTCATTTGTTTATTTAGTGACATCGACCGGGCTGTTTAGTTCTTCATTTGTTTATTTAGTGACGTCGACCGGGCTGTTTAGTTCTTCATTTGTTTATTTAGTGACATCGACCGGGCTGTTTAGTTCTTCATTTGTTTATTTAGTGACGTCGACCGGGCTGTTTAGTTCTTCATTTGTTTATTTAGTGACATCGACCGGGCTGTTTAGTTCTTCATTTGTTTATTTAGTGACGTCGACCGGGCTGTTTAGTTCTTCATTTGTTTATTTAGTGACATCGACCGGGCTGTTTAGTTCTTCATTTGTTTATTTAGTGACGTCGACCGGGCTGTTTAGTTCTTCATTTGTTTATTTAGTGACATCGACCGGGCTGTTTAGTTCTTCATTTGTTTATTTAGTGACGTCGACCGGGCTGTTTAGTTCTTCATTTGTTTATTTAGTGACATCGACCGGGCTGTTTAGTTCTTCATTTGTTTATTTAGTGACGTCGACCGGGCTGTTTAGTTCTTCATTTGTTTATTTAGTGACATCGACCGGGCTGTTTAGTTCTTCATTTGTTTATTTAGTGACGTCGACCGATCTGTTTAGTTCTTCATTTGTTTATTTAGTGACATCGACCGGGCTGATTAGTTCTTCATTTGTTTATTTAGTGACGTCGACCGGACTGTTTAGTTCTTCATTTGTTTATTTAGTGACGTCGACCGATCTGTTTAGTTCTTCATTTGTTTATTTAGTGACATCGACCGGGTTGTTTAGTTCTTCATTTGTTAGTTTAGTAACGTTAACAGTGCTGTTTAGTTCTTCATTTGTTTATTTAGTGACATCGACCGGGCTGTTTAGTTCTTCATGTGTTTGTTTAGTAACGCCAACAGGGCTGTTTAAGTATTTTATTTGTTTGTTTTGGTGTGCAGACGAATTCTTCCGTAGATCCCCCCCCCCCTCTCCAGCGTTTTGCAAACTATAAGACGTCATAGCCTCACTTTACACTTTATTGTGTAGCTCCAGGAATTCTTCTACGACAAGACTTGTATTATCAGCCCTAAATGCTTGGGTTTCATTTTAGTGAAACATTTGTTTATAAACCGTCCATATTCATTGCCGGTGTTTTGCTCGCGCTGTTACGTTATGTTACGTTACTTCAATCCTTATAGCACACTTAGTTTCTTTATGTTAAGTCAACGTCAAGTGAATTTAAGTTGAGCTTCATCCCGGTATAACAATATTTGACAAAAAGGAATACATAAATTGAAATTACCGTTAACAAGGAAAACATAAGTGTAAAAACTACTAAAGTGTTTGCTAATTGTCTACTGACCTTGCCGTGGGTTTTATTTCAACGAATTTTTACAGACCGGAATATTATTCTTTATTTAAGGTTGACATAATATCACGTGGCTACGATAAACGTGCCTAGAAAGTGATATAATACCTAGGTGCCCTTCGACAGCCAGTATTACAAAAAATGTATGAATACAATATGCTCCGGAGGTGTGTATTGTAAATATTACAAATCTAAATAAACTCGAAATAGTTGCATTTTTAATAAATCAAAAGTCACATTAATAAAAAGGTTAGTAAAAGTTAAGAATGGTTGTGTTTGACCTTCACAAGAACTCGAACCAAGGACCTTGAGCTATGATTTGTTTCCCGCACTCAACGTACTAAAAAACAATATTTATTGTAAACATGTCACGTTTTTCTTATATTATATGAGGAGAGGAAAGGATTGAGGAGGGGTGGTAAGAAGTGGGGATAATGGGGGAAGGTGGGAGGTTTGAAGGGGAGGGGGGTTTATTGGATGTCCGACTGGGTCTTTTGTAACCCCTTCCCCCCTTCTCCAGTTTTCATTCTCGCGTTTTGAATTTACGATCGTAGTCTGAGAGGGTTTTTGTCGGGCAATAAAACCTGTTTTGTAAAAAAGAAAAAAATATATTAGTCTTTTAAAAACAACCGATAACATTACACATTATAGGTTACACTTTAATTAATGTCTTATTTTTATGAAACATAAGAACAATAAAATAAAATTACAATTTTCAAATGAATAAAACTAAATAAAAAAATAAAAAATTTGAACTAATAATTTATTTTACCTTGCCATTGATATTGGGATTGATTTAATTGATGCTTTATTTAGAAACAATATTTTATAGCCATAAAAAAAACACCAATACGGAGTGAAAAATAGGATTAAAAAGGTGTACAGTCATTGCAAAAATTTGTTAATTGAAGAAAAGGAAGGACTATTTTTTAAAGTTTTCGTCCTGTCATTAGGATTTTTGTTATAATATTTATACTACCACGTCTCACTACCCGTTTGATTTATACGCATATGTAATAATTATACTAATGTGTTAGGGATGAAACACAGTTTAATTTAAAGGAATTGTACCCAAATTTGCGTGAAAGAAGAACCACCCTCTGTACACCTAAGTGAGATTCGAATCCAGATACCCCCATCAGGGTCAGTCGAGTCTATTCTTAGAGGGGCACCTTAGGATCTTTCGACGACCGAAGCGCGCTAAATATCCCAATTTAAACCAATAAAATACGAGCGACAGAATAGACAAATGGCAGCGGAATCAAAGCGCAGGGTGACCTGGTGGTCTAAGGGGTAAGGTGTCAGACTTCTATGCTGGCGGCCGGGGTTCGATCCTCGGTCCCGGCAAAGATTTATCTGATTACCAAACCCTTCCTTCACCTCTGACAAGACATCTTGTGAATGTGAGGAATGCCAGGCCTCCACCGTGGTTCGGATTCCACGTTAAACTGTAGGTCCTTCATTTCATCTCACAATCACCCTACCATTACACATTAGCGTAAGTGCGTATAACCCGAACGGGTAGTAAGACGCGGTGCTAATAACAATAATAGTAATAACAAAGCGCACTTGAATATTTTTATCATAGCACCCAATGCCCGTGATTTAAATTCAGAGCGCGCGAAGTGCACGGATACAACTCCACACATGTTGTGTGTTTCTCTCCCCGTGAAAACAAGTTCCACCTACTTGTAAATCAATTGGAAGCTGAACGTTAACATTCAACGGTTGGATTAGACGGCCTTGAAACGCCTGGTAGTTAGAGGAGAACACGACTTGCAGGCACTGTGGGTGGTCCGCGCAGGGAGACAAGTCGGAACCGTTAAAAATATATATTTATAGTAGATATTATTATTATTATTAGCACCGCGCCTTACTACCCGTTCGGGTTATACGCACTTACGCTAATGTGTAATGGTAGGGTGATTGTGAGATGAAAATGGAGGACCTACAGTTTAACGTGGGATCTGAACCACGGTGGAGGCCTGGCATTCCCCACATTCACAAGATGTCTTGTCAGAGGTGAAAGAAGGGTTTGGTAATCATATAAATCTGTGCCGGGAGCGAGGATTGAACCCCGGCCGCCAGCATAGAAGTCTGACACCTTACCCCTAGACCACCAGGTCACCTATTTATAGTAGAGCGTTGATAATTCGGCCGTCAACAATCTGGATAGTCGATAATCCATATTACCGAGAAAAAGTATTACTTATAAAAATAGCTACTATGGTATCCATATCGGAGACATAGCCGCTAAAAAAAATGCACCTCAAACTTTGTTTAAAAGACTGGGATACTTTTTTTTCGCTGTTGAATTTTTTTCTTTATTATATTCCTTCAGAATTTGTGATATTTAGCAGCAAAAACACAATGTGGACGTTCTTTATTTGAATTAAGTGAGAATGTTTTTACCTTAACACAGAGTTTTCGTAAGTACCCCGTTTATGCTTTTTTTTATTTTTGGTGTAGGTACTGTATTTTCGAAAATCCGGACAAATCGATAATCCGCATTGGGTCGATCCCCAACTAGTCCGAATTATCGATGCTCTACTGTATATATTTAAGGTGGGAAAGATGGATACGTGATAAAAGGTGAGTTTTTTATTTTTTGCTTTCTTTGCAAACAATTTTATATGAAAAAGGAAATCAAATATTATTAATTAGAAAACATATTGAGTTTAATTTTCTATACTAGTTACTTTCAGAAGTTATTGCATATTTGTCATAAGCATATTAGCATTTGTTAAGAACATTTTAAATAAGGAGAAAAATTTGTCATTAAAATTCAGGAAAACATTTACACATATTCAACAACTGTTGATATCCCCGTGTGAAGAAAATTAAGCTCTAGGTTTCTACAGGAGCAATATATTATCTATTTTGCCGGAAAATGTTTTTGTTATAAAAAAAACTGCGAAGAGGTCCCTTCAGGGAGTCGCCTCTGTAAGTGAGAAATGTCTGCGCAGACATTCAGCTCTAACGTAATATTTGATTCTACGATCCGTTATTTTAAAATACGGTTCACGCCAAAAAAGGTCAAAATATTCCAACAGGGATATTTTTCTTTAAAACCAGGGGTAAGATGTCAGACTTCTGTGCTGGCAGCCGGGGTTCAATCCTCGGTCCCGGCACAGATTTACCTGATTACTAAACACTTCCTTCACCTCTGACAAGACATATTGTGAATGTGGGGAATGCCAGGCCTCCACCGTGGTTCGGATCCCACGTTAAACTATAGGTCCTCCAATTAATCTCACAATCACCCTACCATTACACATTAGCGTAAGTGCGTATAACCCGAACGGGTAGTAAGACGCGGAGCTAATAATAATAATAATACCTTAGATTTCAGTTATATTATTTGAAAAAGAATATGTGTGGAAATGTGACATTAGCTCATGTTCATCTACATGTTAATCATATTTGCAGGTCTATGAGGCTAGGCTTGATGAAAAAAGGCTCTAGATTTAGGCTTCCTCTAACAAATACAGCAATTTTTTTTTATAATGTCACAACATATATTTGAGATATAGCAGCTAGTTTTCCTTTTTACCGAGATATATGAAGTTTCTTGTTTTTATTTCACCTCTTTCTTACTGATATGGCAAGGTGTGGTTGTAGGCGAAGGGCGAAAGGGATTGTGGCCTGTCAGCGATTGGTACTTTCTCGCTGACCGAGGCGGCCGCCTTAAATCGTGATCCTTACTATACCACCTTAAATCTTTCCGACAATGATTCCAGAAGGTCTACTTCTTTTTTACTTTATCATATCAAGAGAATGTATTGTAATTGTGAAAGTTTTCGATGAAGTCTTATGTTAGCATGTGTGTCCAAAACAAAGAAAAAGTGGATCTTACATTATTCTGTTTGTTTCTCTGTCCCTATGTCTGTCCGTCTATCTATCCCTCGATATTCAGGATTTAAAACACTCTCAGTATACCCCACCAGGATTTGAACCCCATTCTCTCTGTCATCGTTAATCCAGTCTTTTGCGAGAGTGACGCATTAGAGCGGTGGTCGGCCATTTTCTTAGGCCCTTATCTAATTAAAAACTTACCTAACAGGTTCAGAGATCACCTTTCGTCTCTCCACTCTACTATCGCTTCTTTTTGTCAATCTTTCCTTACATTCTTATATTTCCACCTTTCCAAAAAATAATATAAATTAAATATAATGTTCATTTTCATATTAACTAATTATTTTTTGGTTTGGCCACACTAAATTATTATTTGAGTGTAATTAAAATATTTGCAAGATTAAAAGACTCAAATATCGACTTTACTATCGATATAGTCTTCATAATGTTTATAAGATTAGAAGACTAAAAGATCGACTTATGATTTCAATAAAGTTTTTATATGCGATAGATCGAAAATTGCCTCGATATCAACCGGTTTAAGTCGAATCCTGTCTTACACTGGATATCATCTCCGAGGTAACTACGCAGATAATATTTGGAAAACAGCGTTGTCATTCTCTTGTTTTCATGAGGTCCATCTTTCCTTAAACACACGACAGATCTTGCAACACTGGTCGATGTTGCCTGTAACTCCTTCTCACCACCTTAGGACAAAACTGAGAGCGAGGAGGTTTGGCAACAGTTAACAGAGAGAGAGAAGATAAAGTTCTTCTCCACAGGACCTGCAGATACCTCAGCGGTGTTACCGGTTGTAGACCAGATAACGCAACTCATGGCCCGTGAGACAAAGCTCACCAGCCCACTTGTTTGTAATATTTTTTTATATAAGATATTATCCAGCCAGCAGTCATAAAACCAATCAAAAAATAATATTTTTAATTTGAGTGTGTACATAATTATAAATAACAAAAAATACATAGAGTTATTTCAAAATGTTGTATATCTTTTTTTATCAGTCTAAATACTTGTATGTGTGAATTTTTGCTTACATAATTTAATAAATATTGTTTTAGGTAGTCCTCTAATCCCCACAAACATCTGAGATACTATCAGTTTTTAAATATCTTAGATATACATTAATTATTTAAAATACATAGCATCAAAGAGCTGGTATCTACCTACATAGAGGGCCACGCGTATTAAACGACCGGCTCTTCTTGTATAGGTTTCAAGTGTTGGGGAGTCAGAGTTCGTAATCCTGCTGGACGAATGGAGGGTGATTTTTACTATTTGGTTTCCCCACATTACATTAACTCAAATGTGGTTGCATTTCCTCTCAATTATATGTATGTATGTATATATGTATGTATGTATGTATATATGTATGTATGTATGTGTGTATGTATGTATGTGTGTATGTATGTATGTATGTGTGTATGTATGTATGTATGTATGTATGTGTGTATGTATGTGTGTATGTATGTATGTGTGTATGTATGTATCTATGTGTGTATGTATGTATGTGTGTATGTATGTATGTATATATGTATGTATGTGTGTATGTATGTATGTATGTATGTATGTATGTATGTATATATGTATGTATGTATGTATGTATGTATGTATGTATATATGTATGTATGTATGTGTGTATGTATGTATGTATGTGTGTATGTATGTATGTATGTATGTGTGTATGTATGTATGTGTGTATGTATGTATCTATGTGTGTATGTATGTATTTATGTGTGTATGTATGTATGTATGTATGTGTGTATGTATGTGTGTATGTATGTATATATGTATGTATGTATGTATGTGTGTATGTATGTATGTATGTATTTATGTATGTATGTATGTATGTATGTATGTATATATGTATCTATATATGTATGTATGTATATATATAGACTGTGGCCCGTAGCACTTCCCCAGTTTGTGAATTTAGCCGCTTGGCTAGTCGTGAGTGTGAGACCAACGTCTTAGACCATTTGACCATCCAAACGGAAAACCCCCAACCAACCAACACTAGTGTAGTGTAGCACACATCTTCTACCCGGATCCAGGCATACACATCAGTATAACCGGAACGCCCTCCAAAGCATGTGCACGTGGGCCCCATGTGGAGGGCTTGTTATTGTCACGTGACGGAGAGACCAGATGGAAGACAGTCAAGGATGGGCTAGAGCCCAAAATATCCTCCCGCGATCGTGTGCCAAACGAGCGCTCTTTCTGCTGCCCCCAAAACTGACGAGATCATTTTTATGGCTGTGTTTGTTTCTCATCTTAAAAAACAAACAAAAACAAAACACTTTCATTTATAGCACCCAGTAAATACACAACAAGGTCGTAGAGTCGCGTCCCTCTTTTCAAATAGGACTCGAAGTTAGCCTAATGCAAGAATGTGTTTATTCGTTCAAAATATTGGGGAAAAAACCCAGTCAAATACATATTTGAATTTAGAAAGGAGCAATACAATTTAGATAAATTATTATTATTAGCACCGCGTCTTACTACCCGTTCTGGTTATACGCACTTACGCTAATGTGTAATGGTAGGGTGATTGTGAGAGGAATCCGAACCACGGTGGAGGCTTGGCATTCCTCACATTCACAAGATGTCTTGTCAGAGGTGAAGGAAGGGTTTGGTAATCAGATGAATCTTTGTCGGGACCGAGGATTGAACCCCAGACCCCCAGCATAGAAGTCTGACACCTTACCCCTAGACCGCCAGGTCACCAAATATGAGTAAAAAATGACCCTGGGCAAGAAAAGATTCCCGAATAGCTCGATGATAAGAGCATTGGCGTGCTAAGCCAAAGGTCCCAAGTCCGATTCCCGTGACCATTTGTCATTATTTTAGATTTTACGAATATGATAGCTATATAAATAATAGCATAAATAATATCTTTGGCTATTTGAATCCCAAGTTACAAAGTTTTAGCTCAATCAGTAAAATGGTTTTGGCTTGAGACCATGATACAGACGGACAGACGGAATAACGAAAACCACATTTCAATTTAAAGGGGTCATGTAACTTCGACATTTATAAAAATCTCAGGTTCAATACCTTTAACGATCACAATACTACACTGGGTGGGCGAAGTTAGATGAGCTCTTTCAATGGTTACCACAAATAAGGAAGGAGAGGTTCCTCTCTGATAGAAGGAGTGCCCCATTTGACCTTCTGTTAAGGAGACCCGAACTAACTAGTATTTGAGGTTTTTCTTGTGGTCCCGAGGAGGATTGCGGATTGTGTTTGCGCCGAACAGCGACTCCCAAGTTCAAGGTGAACAGCTCGCTTGCGTATTCACAAGCTACGACTACAAGGTGGAGTATCTTGAGACGGAGGGGGGAGGAAGACTACCAACCTGGAGGGCATCACAAATACAGGTGTGGCTGGAAAACAGAAGTACAACAAGTAAAATATAAATATATATATATATGTATAAAAAAAATAAAAAGAATCGACCCACACAGGATCATCGATTTTTATAGTATGGTATTACGTAATCCACTCAGGTGAGCTAAAACAGCAAGTTTATTTATTTTTATTTAGGTTTGTTCACTGCAAAAAGGGAACAAGGGTGTACAACTTTAATGTAGGTGACCTGGTGGTCTAGGGGTAAGGTGTCATACTTCTATGATGGCGGTCGGGGTTCAATCCTCGGTCGCGGCAAAGATTTATCTGATTACCACACCCTTCCTTCACCTCTGACAAGACATCTTGTGAACGTGAGGAATGCCAGGTCTCCACCGTGGTTCGGATTCCACGTTAAACTGTAGGTCCTCCATTTCATCTCACAATCACCCTACCATTACACATTAGCGTAAGTGCGTATAACCCGAACGGGTAGTANCACAATCACCCTACCATTACACATTAGCGTAAGTGCGTATAACCCGAACGGGTAGTAAGACGTGGTGCTAATAGTAATAATAATAAACTTTAATGTAAGTGAGACAAGGCCGGATCAAGTCAATTCTACTCGCTTCGGTGGCCACATGGTCTAAGGAGCTACTCTTACAATACACTAGACCACCTAAGATAGGGAGATCAGGGTTCAATCCCGGTTGGGTATACTGATGGTGGTTTTTCCCCCCCCTAAATGATTTTCCACTCTCCCTCCATTCAAATGAAGTTACACTTCTCCTAAATTCAGCCTTCTTAATCCCTAACATATTAGTGTAATTAGTACACAGCCGTATCATCCTAACGGTTACTAAGACTCGGTGACAAAAAAAAATTATAGTTTTTTTATGTTATTATGTTTGTCCCGTTGGAGAGGATTTTTTGGAGTGAAGGAGGGACATATACCACCCTGTACCCACTTATGCTAGTGACCACCATTAGCAGGTAACCCCTCAGGGCGCTGGGCACTAGGAGGCACCACGCCACTGAAACTGTCTTAAAAACATTAGCTTTATATATATATATATATATATCTCAATATAGTAATATATATATATATATATATTTTACAACTCAATAGTAAAAAAATACCATTTCATGAATTGTGAAAATTTCGGTCTATTTTCGTGAACTTGCCTTTTCTATTGATCATTTCATCAACTAAGCAAAAAAAGAAAAGAAAAAAAGGCATTAACTCGTGCCAATTTCATGAACTGAAACTTATCGTACCATATACTACAAGCTTTAACTGAAATTCGTTTTAAGATATTATACTAAGCCAACCTAACTTAATCTAACCTTCCATTCTAAAACGATTTAAAAGTTAAATCAACTTTAAAAGCTCAAACCGGTTCTTCGCCTGATCATTTTCACGGACAAGGCAAACCCATTCATCCATTTCGTGAATTTGGTGATGATTGGAGCTGCCCAGTACATGAAATAGCCAGCCTATGAACTGGGCAGCACTAGCGTTACCAAACCCATGAACAGGACCAGTTTCTGCCCAGTCCGTGAAATGGGCAAACGAAGAAGCCAGATCACAGAAATGGGCAGACATTATTAGCCCAATTGTAGGTGACCTGGCGGTCTAGGGGTAAGGTGTCAGCCTTCTGTACTGGCGGCCGGGGTTCAATCCTCGGTCCCGGCACAGATTTATCTGATTACCAAACCCTTCCTTCACCTCTGACAAGCC